>SKCR01043611.1:0-143850 GCA_019454045.1 Zanthoxylum bungeanum
AATTATATTTATCGATGGATCCTAATATTACAAAATGTATCAAAAGTGTAGAAAATGTTTACCTATTTTATATTAAATGTATACATAATATTTGACACATGTTTCAATCATATATCCAAATTTAGTACAAATTTGATACACTTTGTAACATTTAGATAGACTGATTAACAAAATTACATGATTTATATTTTTTTGATAACGTGCTAATATTTGAATATATGATTGACGATTTCTCAAAAATATAATATAATATACATAAGGGTGGCAATTTGGGTTAGGATTCGTTTATTCGTTCAATTCGATTCGCTTTAAAGCGAATACGGGTTTGAAAAATAGATTCGTTTAATAAATGGGTCAATTCGATTCGATTCGTTTATTAAACGAATCGAATACGAATTTAAGCTCATTAATTCGTTTATAATTCGTTTTATTGTTTTCTTTTACTAGTTATTGTTATTTTTCAATTAATATTCAAGAAATTATAACTAATTACCATAGAAAAAATAATATTGTCTATATTTGGTAATGTATTTTTAATAAATATATTAATTATATATTTCATATGTATATATTTATGAATAATTAATGTAAATAAATTATGATAAATTATGTTATTGAAAAATATCATGATTAAACGAATATTCGTATTCGATTCGTTTAATAAACGAATTGAATACGAATCATGATATTAGAATTCGTTTAATAAACAAATCGAATACGAATCCATCACGTTTTGATTCGATTCGTTTATGATTCGATACAAATTCAATTCGTTGATTCATTTTGCCACCCCTAAATTTACATATACACTTAAAATTAAAATTTCTTTAAATTTGGAGTTAATTTTGGCTCAAATTTGAAATTCTCAAAACATTTTTGTACACTCTCTTTAAAACCATCTCTCTGTGTTACTATTATTCTAGTTTGATGGATATTGCTTTGAATCCTTAAGGGAGAATACCATCCCCCTTAATGTTTACATTATTTATCACTTTTTTTTTTTTTTTGAAATGGTGGAAATCTGTACCCAAATCACTCGATCAGAATTAAGCGAAACACCCTGACTGTCTCAGACTATTATAAAAAATGCACCATTGTATTCAAACGTAAGACTTTTGGGCAACTAATTCGTAAGCCTTATGTCATCAAATCACACTCATTGGGAACCTATTTATCACATATCCCTTATTATTTTCATAATACCCATACCTTTAGGGATAAAAGTCAAAATAATATTTTATGTTTTTCCATATTTACCCTTATGATAAAATAATTAATATTTTTGCGTTATTATTAATTCACCACAATAATTGAAAAATATAAGAATTACATTCATAATTCATGATGATTTTTTATCCAAATAAAAAGTTATGTCGGGATTCGGGATAATTTTCATAAGAAAATTTGACTTGTTTAAAAATTTCGAACCCTGATCACGATTGTGACTACTGATAATTCAGTTTAGGATTTGAGAGGGGCCCATTACTAAATCTAATGAGATGTGTTAATTTAATGAAATATACTCAAATACAAATAAATAAATAGTCTAAAAATTTAAAGTGCAATTAGAATATATTTATTAAAGATAATTAAATAAAATAATTTTCTATAAAAATATTAAGTTTTATAATAATTTTGCATAAAAATATTTTATTCTTTAATTTTATTTTGTATATTTTAATTAAAATAATAAATTAATAATAATTTAAAAATATTAATTATTTGACCTTAAAAATAAATATAAAAAATACATAAAATATTGCTTTAAATTTTGATCTCATAGATATTATGAAAACTGTATAACATAAGTGTTAAATAGTGTAAATATTTGGGAGAATGTGACAATCTCTTTTTTTAAGTTTTATATATATATATATATATTTTTTTTTTTGCAATATCGAGAAACCTCTCTTCATCTCATATCATGTGTTATTGGACCCCAATCTGAATAAGTAAAACTCGATACTGTCTTAAATTCTTACAAATAACACTTAATAATTTTTTTTTTTACAAAAATAATAAAATAAAAAAACACACACACGACACAGTGTGGCTCCCGCTTGGGAACAAAAAATAAGGCTCCAAAAGATGTGGGATTTTCTATTTATTTACCCTCAAAAAATTTGGATTAAATTTAAGCTAATACATAGAAAATATAACTATATAACTGAAGGGGCCACGTGATATTAACCAAAGGGCAAATGCGATAAAAGCCAAAAAAAAAAATGCAAATACAATTTGATATCATAGAGTAGTGTTGGACGGGCTTCAAAACTATATCGTTAGAAAAATTAATGGAAGTGCTGAAAAAATTCTATGAAATATGCACCATTGAGTGAGTTATACAAACAATATTATGTTTAAAGATAATTGTTATGCATTCTCAATTTTCTTCATATAGCGAAATAGAGATGAGCAAACCGATTTAATTTTGGGTTTGGTTTGGGTTATGTTTGGGTTCAATTTTGTAGGTTTCTAAATTTAACTATACTCTATTTAGCCACGTGTCGCTATACCAATGAATCTTCCTCAACAAGTTTCCTCTTTGAAATTGTGTCCGATAAACAAATGTCCAATAGAATAAGGATACATGTTATGATACTATTAGACGTATAGTACTGGTAGACAGGAGAAGTCAGGACGACCCTCGTAATCCTGTAGACTCCGAAGAAACTCGGAGATAACCTGGAATAGTAGCTCCAGAGTGACGTCACTCTGATATCAATCCACTCCATGGTCAAATCACTCCGAGATATGTCCACTCCAAAGTAAAATCACTCTAAAGATAATTTACTTCGGAATCTATTAATCAATTGAGAATGCATAGTATGAAGATACTCTGATCCATAAATTAGCACTCGAGAGAACATGAGGTCATGCACCATAATCCAAAGTTAGTGGACTTTAATGGCAATCCATTTAATTTGACATGTAAGTTTAGTTTAGCATGAATAATAACAAGTATAATTATACCTAAACTTGTATTTCAGCATGACATGTGACAAATGTACCTCATGCAGTTAAAAAAAATTCAATAACAGACAAATATCAGATGGAGAATGAAACCTTCATACACAAAGCTATATAAACCAATGAAAGATTACACTTTTGGAGGCTAGACTCTCGATTGAAAACACGAATCTAAGGAAATCAAAAACTTGAACCATTATCGCTAATAATAATTAAGGAGGAGGAAGATTCTAATAGGAAGAATCATCATTGTGCAGGACTTTGTTGCTGGACTTAAGCAGATAACAAGTAAAGCCCAATTGTAACTGGACTTTGGAACATCAGGCTTAAAGACTTTTGAAGGTATGGATTCTCACCACTTTTTCCCGTCTTCATCGAATTGGCACCATCAGTGGGGAGAACATGGGATAATCATGTTCTTCTCTAAAGAAAATTCTGTAAAAATTACTATATTATAACATGCATGTATCATGTATCATTGGTCTAAATTTAGAGGATGAACAAATACTCACATGTAAATTGAAATTTAGAGGAAAAATTAGTTTTAAAAGTACTTGTATTTTTGAAAATTTGCATGAAAAAAATTTGTTGAAAGAAACAACTTTGCATGAGTACAACACGTGTCGTGAGTGATAACGAGCTTACTCATCATCACTACGAAACCTTTTGAAAAACTAATATTTATAGACTTTTGTAGGTGAGAAAGTGTGAGAACTTCCATTAACCAGGAAAAAGATGGCTCAAGAAGGACATGGTTCAGTTATTGAAACCATTCAATCACAAGTTACGAACTTCGAAATAGTGGCACTACCATCAGCGCAAAAGAAATTGGAGCAGAAGTTGCAGAGGGCAATTTTGGTCCCATAACAGTCAAATTTGAATGAGAGGATTAGGATTATAGGGGAAAAACAATCAGAATCAAAAATTGATGTGGGAGCGCATGATGAGGCAGCGGCTAGAACTACATTGTCAAAATGACCACAAATTCTACCATTATTGTAGTAACTTGTTGTGACCATTCTAGTTCCATCAAATCTGGAGGCCAAAGTAGTGTTATGGGATACAATGAGGTATCAGCTCAGGTACTATTATCAAGAATGACTCAGAATATCGTTGCTGAAGTTGCTTGGAGGATCAATACTTCTCCATTTACTCAACAAATATTGAGTATGGAGAAGAGGAAAAATGTACAGATCCCAACCTTCCGGTTATTTCGGGGAAAATCTAATCTGGAATAATATTTATTCCACTTTCGACAGAAGATGAGTATGGAGATTGTTGGGGTTTTATACAGAATTACAGGATTAGCGCAGCGGAATGCGGAAAACAAAATTTTCCGATTTCAAAATTTTTCTTGGAACAATTAAATAAATTTATTTATTTAATTAACCAATACTTAAAATATGAATTTTAACCCAAGAAATCAAATTTCTATTAATTTCCGAATTACCCCCATATTTTACAATTTGATCATTTTGGTCCTAAATTGTCAAATATATATTTAATTGATTCCAAATTAATCCCAAAATAATTTATACATGTCTAATACATGAAAATACAATTTGCAACACAAATCCCCAATTTTTTTGAAATTTCTGAGAACCACAAAAATTTTTCAGGATTTGTAATTTGGTCTTTTTTGGTTCAAAATACATCAAGATCAAATCCAATCAATCCTAAATTTAATATACATAATATATACATCAAATTACATCACATATATGAAAATCCCCAAAATTGGATTAGGTTTAGAACCCTAATTTCACAAATTATACCAATTACACAATTTACACTAAATTGATAAAATTCAACACTTTAATCAATCCAATACCACACCAATCAAGTCTCACCATCAAGAAACAACTCAAGAACAATTCTAGGTTATTTATTAATGGCTAAGAAACTCTAGAATGACAACTTTGAATACTAATTAATCTTATAAGCTTGATAACTCCTAATAAGCTTATAAATAAACATATATGCTTAAACACCTCCAACAAGCTTCAAACACATTTAATTACAAACACAAAGAGTAAAGACATCAACTTAGCAATACAAATTGAAGCCAAGATTAATAGAAACATTTTCTAAGTAGAAGAAATTGTGAAAATACTTACAAAAATTCCAAATTTAAGCTTTGTTTTCTTTTCTTTCTTCAACTTTTCTCTCAACTTACTTTGTAAAATATTTGTGAAACTTGTCTTGTTCAAAAAAAAAATTGAAACAAAAAATTTATATGTTGTTTTGTGTGTTGGCCGAGAGTCACACAATATAAATTAACAATATAATTTTTTTTTCAATTTGTTTCATTATGATTGGAACATGTTTTACTTAGATAAATATAACATTTATCTTTTCATAAAGTAAAGCTACAAATGGACCAATGATATCATGTCATTTCCAAATGAAATCATGACTTTAAGATATTTGTTATATTAATTAATCTAATTATTTAACAATTAAATAATTAAATAATTAATATAAATATCTTAATATATGTATTATATTTACATTAAATATCTCAAATACATATATTAATGATATATGTCAAATATCACAATTTGATATTTAATTAATGTGTATTTGATAATATCAAATATTAAATACAAATACACATTAATTGGAAATGACGATAAAGTCCCGATTGCATGTATTTTTCGTTTAACCGTTAAACGAGTTATAAATAATCAGTATTATTTATAACAGTTGCCCTAGTGCTCTACGAGTATATTTCATTAGTGAGACTCTCTAAGTTCAGATATATCCGTCACAAAATCAAATTGCGTGTCTATAATTCACCCACCCGTAAATTATGACGAACATGGATAAACTCTCTGAACCATACATGTCGATATCATAGCATACATATAATCCATCCGTCACAGGTATCCGAATTATTCCAGAGATATAGATACAAACGTAAAATCTCTATAGATATAATCACGTCGACGTTTCTATTAGCAACCCCTTAATAACACTTAGAACTGATTTCTACAGTGTACCACGAGCTCATGGATTTAACAGATTTCTAATTCCATATTGAATACCTATGCTCTGTACACAGAGCTGACAGATCATTTCTTGATACACATAGGATATCCTGAGCATCAGTCCACACCCAACAAACAGGCGGATGTCTGATCTAAATAGATCAGTGACGTGACTGCCATCTAAGTGTGGAGGATAACTCATATATCCACAGTGGTATCTCAAGTCAAAGAATCACTATGCTCACTCAACCCGATAAGATTCTTATTGACGTTGGTGTACCATCCATTAAGAATATTACGTGAGTCGTTCAGTGTTTATCCGCCATAAACACCTACAAGTCTATACGAGTCTCCAAGACTCATGGTTCATTGAGAAACCATCAGAATCCAAGATTCCAATATATACGATATGTATCAGTCTCAACATGTTTACTTTACTGACCAAGTAGTGTAAATCTTTACCGGGAACTGTCTAAGAATGACAACATCATGATATAACTCAATATCAGTTATGACGCTTTTGCAACAGTATCATAACTAATCATTCTAAGGTATGTTACGTCTTTACCATCTTAAAGAAGATGTTATATAAAAGAAACTGTTCATTTTATTCATAATAAAATGTTACATTAGTATTTACAAGGAAATACATAATAAAATTGGCGCTCAGAGCACCAACAATAACAAAATCTCCCACTTGCTCTAGTGCAAATATCGATTGTATCCAATACCCATCAACGCCACATGTTTATCAAATAACTTCGGAGGTATGGCCTTTGTAAGCGGGTCTGCTACATTATCTTCACTTGGTACCTTGCACACAATAATGTCCCCTCGCGACACAATCTCTCGAATGATGTGGTAATTTCGTTCCACATGTTTCGACTTCTGATGCGCCCTTGGTTCTTTTGTTTGCGCAATGACTCCAGTATTATCACAGTATAACAGAATCAGATTCTCGATACTTGGGACTACTCCCAATTCTGTGATAAAATTCCTAACCCATACAGCTTTCTTTGCAGCTTCATAAGCTGCAATATATTTCGCCTCTGTGGTGGAATCAATTGTCGACCCATGTTTGGAGCTCTTCCAACAAATTGCACATTCGTTAAGGGTAAACACGAATCCTGATGTAGAATTTCTTTCATCAGGATCCGATTGGAAATCAGGATCCGTATACCTATTAACTTGCAGTTTGTTTCCTCCATAAAATATAAACTTATCCTTAGTACCTTTAAGATACTTGAGGATATGTTTAATGGCCATCCAATGGTCTTTTCCTGGATTGGATTGATACCTGCTGGTCACACTAAATGCGAAGCTGATATTAAGCCTCGTACATAACATGACATACATGATGCTACCCAAACACGGAGCATAAGGCTGATTATACATTCTAATCTTCTCATTTTCTGTTTGCGGACACATCTTCTTCGAAAGATGTAAGCCATGTCTGAACGGTATGTTTGCTATCTTACAGTTACCAAAATTATACCGTTCTAAGATCTTATTTACGTAAGTTGATTGGGATAACCCAATAAGCTTCCTTTCTCTATCTCTATAGAGTTTTATGCCTAAGGCATAAGAAGCTTCACCCAGGTCATTCATGGAGAAATTCTTACAGAGGTAAGCTTTGACGCCTTGCATAATCCCGATATCATTCCCAATGATAAAGATGTCGTCAACATAGAGAATTAAAAATACCACCATTTTCCCACTGGCCTTATTATACACAAATGATTCTTCAGAATTCTTGAGAAAATAAGACAATTTGATTATCTTGTCGAATTGAAGATTTCAACTTTGTGAAGCCTGTTTAAGTCCATAAATGGACTTCTTCAGCTTGCATACTATGTCCGAGTTCTCGCTGGATGCAAAACCCTCCGGTTGTTCCATATAGATTTCTTCATCAAAAAATCCATTTAGAAAAGCCGTTTTGACATCTATTTGCCAAATCTCATAATCATAGTAAGCGACTATAGACAACAAAATCTTGATAGACTTTAGCATTGCAACTGATGAAAAAATTTCATCGTAGTCGACTTCAGGTCGCTTCGAGTAACTTTTAGCTACCAGTCGGGCTTTAAAGGTTTCAAATTTTCCATCGGGCCCCCGCTTCTTCTTGTAAATCCATTTACAACCGAAAGGAACAATTCCTTCGAGAAGTGGAACCAAGTTCCAAAATTGATTCTCATATATTGAGTCTATCTCGGATTTCATGGCGTCTTGCCACTTCACGGAATCGATGTCCAACATCAATTCTCTATAGGTAAAAGGGTCAGTCTCTTCAACTAAGAGAACATCCAGACTCTTTTCTTGTATCAAATACAAGCGTTCATGAGGTCTAGATACCATTTGTGACATACAGAGTGTGTGTGTTAAAGGTTCTTCATCTTCTGGAACTTCAGGTTCCTCCATTGGTTCATTGGTATATGGTTATACTTCATCAAGTTCAACGTGTCTATGATCATCACCTTCAAACAAAAATTCTACCTCTAGAAATTTTACGAAGCGAGCTACGAACACATTTCGATGCTCGGTGTCATAGAACAAATGTCCTTTCATATTTGAAGAATATCCAACAAACCTAAACTTCTTCCATCGAGGTAAAAGCTTATTTTGCTAAGCCATCCTGACGTATGCATGACACCCTCAAATCTTAACATAACTAAGATTCGGTTTCCTACCGATCCATATCTCATACGGAGTCGTAGGCACAACTTTAGAAGGAATCTTATTCAGTAGATGAGCGACCGTTAAAAGAGCATAACCTCATAAGTAATACGGAAAATATGTATAACTCAACATCGATCGGACCATATCCAATAAAGTCTGATTTCTCCTCTCTGACACTCCATTGTGTTGCGGAGTGCCCGAAAGAGTATATTGAGCGAGAATCCCATTCTCCTTTAAATAATCAGTGAACTCTGCACTCATATATTCACCGTCTCGATCAGATCGAAGATATTTAATATATTGACCAGTCTATTTTTCTACTTTATCTCGGAATTCTTTGAAATTTTCAAAGGTTTCCGATTTATGTTTCATCAGATAAACATAACCATACCGTGACACATCATTTGTAAAGGTAACGAAGTATGAAAAACCACTGTGAGCAGTTTGACTCTTGGGACCACATACATCAGAATGTATGAGTTCCAATAGGTTAGTGGCTCGGTGTCCAGCACCCGAAAATGAGGCTTTGGTCATTTTACTAGATAAGGTTCAATGGTGAGATCATGTGTCAAACCATTCTTAACCAACTCGGTTAGGCGTTTCACGCCTATATGACCCAACCTCATATGTCACAGTTCAATATTATTTATATCAGATTGTTTACGTTTATTAATTCATGTATTAAAGATATATTGTGAGGTACACAATATGTAATGACCATGCTCGTTTGGACAACAAATGAACTGAATATTATAACTATCATATAAATACAAAGAATGATTCTTAATATTTACACTATATCCTTCAGATATCTAATACAAAAAGAGACATAATATTCACCACACATCCTGGCACAAAATATCAGTCATTTAACAAAAGTCTCCCACTGGGTAATGGAATCTCGTATATGCCCACTGCAACCGCATCCAGATAGTCGCCACGCCCGAATAGCAACTACATCTCCCCAGATTTCAGCCGTCTACTTCCCGTCAGCACCTGCAACGTATTACAAATGTGAGTAGGACAAACAGAATCTAAAATCCAATTAGATGGCATAGCTTCACAAGCCAATGAGATATTTATAACAGGAAAAATAAAAGTACATGATGTAGATGCCTTTTCCTTCCTTATTTATGCAAGATAGTCCGGACAGTTTCTTTTCCAGTATCCGAATTTTTGGCAGTGGTGGCACTTATCTTCAGAAGCTCTCATGGGCTTCGCTGCCTTAGCCTGCAGAGGAATATTGAAGCATTTTTTCTTCTTTCCTTTTGTCTTCTTCCCATTCGACTTGGATTTGGAAGAAGCGGAAAGAGAAGTAGGTTTCAGAAGATGAGTCAGAACTCTCTTCCTTAAATCTTCATCTGTTGTAAGAATCATCCTATGCAACTCATGGTAAGAGCAGTGAATCTCATTCATGTTGAAATACACAACGAACTGGTGATATGACGCCGAGAGCGAACCGAGAATGCACTATGTCCTAGAGTTTCATTCAGAAGGAAATATTGGCTCCTCAATTGCTCGATCAAATCGATCAGATGAAGCACATGCGGGCTCACAACCTTACCCTCATCAAGTTTAGAATGGAACAGTTCCATTGAAACTCTATGAACCACGACCTGTTCCTGGTTCATGAACGATTCACGAAGTTGTGTCATCATGATATATGCATCGTGCATCTCAAAGTAAGTCTTCTTAAGCTCGGAAGAAAGATAACTCATAATGAATGATTTAACCCTTAAATCATCATCCTTCCATCTCTGGAAAGTCTCATCTTCTTCAGGAGATACATCTGGAGATATAGCAAGCGGTAATGGACATTCCAATATGTATCCCAGCTTTTCGGAATTGAGGACAATCCTCAAATTCATATCCCAATCCGTAAAGTTTTCAGCGCCTTTTAGCTTATTCGTATCAAACATACGAGCAAAAGGATTGGTCGGAGGTGCCACCATCGTAAATCTATCAAATAGACAGCGAATTAACGGTTAGCATATAACTAGATAAAACAGTTTCATATTTAATCTAAAAATGCCCCTCCCACTATTTCATGCAAAACTGTAATCCCCAAACAGAATACAAAACATGCGATAATAAAATTATAACATAATAGTGAAAGGTATACCCCATGAATATATTTCATCTCATAGTTTTGGCACGTTCTCGCCTACGTATATTCATTAGGTAGACAACTCATTGTCAATCGGATAAGAACCTTCATAGAACAAGCCAAGCAAACCCCTCCACGTGTTCAAAGCTCCAAGAACCGCGAATCTTGATTTTTTTGCAAGAACAAAATCCTTCCAAGATCAAGTCCAACCCTTAAGGAACCTTGCCCTTAAGAACTTTTCTTTATTTCTTTGGAGAATCTTGAACAGCGATACAGCGTCACAACGCTTGCCACACGTTGATAAGCTTTTGTTCCGTAGAACCAAGGAAGAATCTACTCCTCAAGATGACACAAGTTAATTTATTTTAAAAAAAATATGTTCATCATTAATTATGAATTACAATGAATAATGCCCCTTTAAATAGGTGGCTAACCCTAATTCTACCCAAATATAATAAAACCCTAATAAAATAAATCAAATAATACATAAAATACTTTAAAAATTCGTTCATGGGCTTTCTAATTTAATTAAAGTTCAACCTAGCACTTAAACATCACATAACTTTAAAAATATAAAATATAAATGTTGTAGGGATAACTTGTGTCCTCATTTTGACTAATAATAATTTCGAATTGGACTTTGACGTAAGCTACAAAGTTTTAGATCCACGCGTCCTCTTTCCACGATTAAAAATTAAATTCTAAGCTAAAAAAACTTAAATTTCGTGTTTGGGCTTTTATAATAATATTAGAGTTAAGTCCAACACTTAAATATAACATAAAATTAAAACATAAAATCTAAAAATTATAGGGATTATTTGCGATCATAATTTGACCAAGAAGGAATACAAATATTTCTTTGACGTAAACTACAAAGTTGTAGATCTTTGAGTTATCTTTCTAACCAACTTGAATGACCCAAATTGAATATTGTATGATAAAGTTATAGCCAAAATATGAAAACTGCACAAATTCCGCTGCATTGCCTAAGTGGTATTCTTTTGAAATTCTTTAATGGAATTTGACCAAGAACCTCTTTCTTGAAGTATCTTGAGTATTTTGGGTTTTTTTAAACTTTGAAATTATGTATTTTTAAACTTGGATAATGCCCGATTCTCATACCTTGGATCACATCATAATATAGATAATTTCGAATAAAGAATAGTCAATTGTGTTGTACACCCAAGTGTGTGAGAGAGAGGATTCTCTCTTGATTCTTTACTGAACCATTATCAAGACTTATCAGAGATTGGTGATCTTTGTGGCATCTCTAAACAACTAGCAACATTCGAATAAGAAACAACGAAAGGTTCTCAAAAACAAGATTTTTGGAGGTTGGACTTGATCTTGTGAGGGTTTTATTCTATAACAAGATTCAATCAAGAAACAAAGAAGGGTTCTGAAGAACATGATTCTTGGGAGGGTTTTGTTCCTTAACAAAACATGGACACACATTCTTGAGGTTACGTGCAAACATAAGACTTTCGAAGGATCAATCCTAGGAAGATCGCGTCAATTAGTAACAATTTTTTTCAATGAAAAAAATATTTTAATTTATTGATACAAAAATGGAATATATGTGTAAGAGATATAATACTTAGTCTGAATATCGAATTTATCATTTAGGATGATTACCTAGATTTAGGGATGATATAAATCTTCATCGATTTGGAAGATACATGAGGACCCTCCCCAAATAAGATAAAATTAGAGTGATAAATAGATTTACGATATATATTTTGTTGTTTTTGTTCTTTACTGTAGAGAGGAGCTACAATTGTATATACAACCTGTAAGATTTTGGGGATAGTGCGGAAACGTTTATGTTAGTGCATTTTATTAATATATATTAAACTGTATTATAAATATTATGTCTTAAATTATAACTGATTTTATGACATACACTCTATCACAACCCGTATTTTTGACGGATGGGAGAAATCGATGGATGTGAATGCAGTTTTGAATTGCACTATTCCCAATATGTAAAAAAAGCTACCTTGTATCATTGTATTTACGACTAAATGTAAAGAATCTACCATATGATCAATTATGCAAATCGGAGATAATAGAGATATTAGGAAATGTTTTGTTAGATTGATTTGTAACTTTTTGTACGGCTCCTTGAATTTTATAGTTTGGATTGAGGACTTTCCAGTTCTTCATTCGTTGGTTAATTGGAACTTTTCCTTTCAGAAAAAAGTAAACAAGAAAAGTATATACAATTCTATGTTGCATTAGCAAATTGACATTACTGAAGTTTGAACTCTGAAAATTGGTTTTGGTTTGTACCACTAAACTGTGTAATATTATTGATTATAAAAGGATCAATTACAACATTTTTGTATCCGACTTAAAGAGTAAAATTTTGTATTTTTTTTTTTTGGAAATATTGGAAATCTCATTGTTAAACCACCTGACTCGAGTTTAAGTGGAATATGTACACCCCATGACTGTCCCAGATTCTTATAAAGAACACATCGTCTGAATTCGAACACATGATTTGGAGACCAGATCCTGAATCTTACACCACCAAACCATGATGTTTGGGTACGTAAAATTTTGTATTCTCATTCAGAAACTACATCAATCCACTCTGCTTTCTTGCTTTGCTCTTTTTGATTTTCCAAAATGGCCAGCAACAAGGTGAGAGATATTTGCCGCTTAGCCTGTTACATAAATAAGAGCTTGATATTAATATTTAGAATTATTGATATAATACTTTTTTCACGCAGACATTCACACGTCTTAAAAATAGAGATTTGAGCTAAATGATACGGTGTTGTCGACTAGACAATATTGTCTTATTTTGATATACAACATTTTATTTCAAAATCTTTGTCACTATCTATAATTATAATATGATTTTTTTTAAGATTAAAGTCTAATTATACAGCACTAACAAACAAGAAATTGATTTTTTTTTTTTAAAAAAATACCTGATTGAGCTAATTATGCTATCACTGTTTGAGCTACTGCTGCTGCTGCTGAAAATTTTGCCCCAGCTTCTATTCCCTCCTGCCGAAAAAATCCTTCTAATTCTTGGTTCTTTATGATGATCATCTTCACCAATCTCAGATGAATTTCTTGGAGAAACTTTCGAGGATCCATTTTTGTTGATTCTATTAATATTATTTCTTTTCTTGGAACCAAAACAACTTGGAATAGAAAACATCTTGATCAAGAAAATTTCACTATCCATGCTTGCAGACCTTGAAAATTTATTACTATTACCTATTGATTCCATCCTTTTCATCTTCTTCTTCTTCATCTTCTTGATTTGAGCTTCAGTTTCGAAGCGAAAGCTGCTCTCATCAACAACCTTATTATCACCCTCCTTGTACATGTAATCCTCTTCCACAATATCCTTAAGTGAGAGCTCATAACTGCTCTCGGGCATGTCACTTATCATCTCCATAAGCTCTTCTCTTGCTTCTGCAATCTCCTGCAATGGCGTCAGCCGCCGCGAAAGATTGCTGTACTGATGATCACAAGGTAGCAGAGATGCAAACTGATCATATGAACCTTGTCCTTCTTCTTCAACTTTGGCTTGAAAGCAAAACTGATCATCTCTGACAAATTTTTTATCATATGATGGAATTCTAAGTGCACCCCCGTTACTGGCCGGAGACTGACGGCGGTTTCCGGCGACATCAAGCATGATTTTGATGAAGAACAAAATTCGATTAAAAGATGAAGCATGCAGTGCAGTTAGCAAGTGATTCGTTAAGACAATATGTTCATGTAATGAGAACAAAGTAAAAATTGTCGTCCTTTTGAGAACTCAGTGGGTGTAAAAAAGTCGTTGCCGTCTAGGATGGAAAGACAGAGCCATTAGTCCAATTTTTCTTTGTTTAATTTTATATTACGCATGTTTTAATAGTAATATATAATATTGGCAACAAAAATGATATGTGTATTTAAATTTATCCCGAAAATTTTCCCTCACTGTAGCTACAGTGAATTGCGGCAAATCATTATAGTTACAGTGAGACATTCGGGAAAATTTTCGGGATAAATTTAAGTATACATATCATTGCCCTATTGGCAATGAGTCATATTTAGGCTTTGTCAAGTCCCGTTCGGGTCTGAATTTTGTCGGGCCAGACCGAGTTTTTAAAAAAAATAAATTTTTAAATTTTTGTTAAATGCTTAAAAATCAAAACAAAAAATTAACAACTTTAATATGTTTATTTTTTTTTAGTTAGACTTCAAAATTTTAGATATAAATATATGTATTTAAAATTACATTTAAAATATTTTCTAATAACTCGATCAATCATAATTTATTTTTTTTTAAAAAAACTCATTACAAAATTCAACCCATCGCGTGGATCTGAGTTCCTCTTCCTTGAAAGTTTTGAATTTATTTTCATTTTAAGTTTTAATTTTTCCAAAAGAAAAACTGAGCCATCACAATTAATCAAACTTGCTTGAAAGAGATTATTTGGAAGATTTTGTGTCTAATTGACCAAGTGATTTATGGAGTATACATGTTCCACATGGTGATATTAATATTTCTTCGCCCCATATATATATAAATTTTTTTTGAAATCATTGGAAATTCTACCGTGAAATCATTTTTTTTTTTCGATTTAAGCAGAACAAATAAAACCTCAGGACTGTTATAGATTCTTACAAGAAACGTAATCCCTGAATTCGAACTCAAGACCTGGAAATCAGATTCTAAACCTTACATCATCAAGGCCCCTTTGGAAGTCTTGGCCACAACACAATTGTTATAAATCATTAGTTTTCTTGAGGAAGTCAATATGTAGCTATATGCTATATTATCCTTGCCACAATTAAATCATCATAAAACATTTGATTATTATTTTTATAAGATCAATTATTGTTTTAGAAAAATATTAGTTATCATATTATATTCTAGAATATATCTCATTACAAGGATTTATATTATTTATTGAAAAATTTGTTATTTAATAAACATAGAAATGGGATAGTGATGGTCAAGCTATTCCAACTTGGATTTTTACTTAAAATTTTAACACAAAATATATAATCTAATAATTTTAAATATATAAATTATTAAAAAAAAAAATCTTTCTCTTTTAAAGTCATTTTAATTTCTTAAAATTTTTCATATTTAATTCAAAATATAATTATAAATTGATTTTGATGATATTTATATCTCTATATATTTTTCCCTCTTCATTACAACATTATTTTTTAAAATAAAAAATAAATAAAACTCAGTTTGTGGGACTGACTTGCATGCCATCTTTGACTTGTAGATAGAGGAAACGTGCGGATGGGTTTGTATATGACTAAACTCAGCCACTTTAAAAACAGCTAATTAAAATATAAGAACATAAAAAAAATATTTTAAAAAAAAAACCCACTGTCGACGGGTGATTTTCGTCCTAGGGACAGTTTCGAGATAACTCTCTCGAAACAATCCTCCTTCAACCTTGAATTTATTTGGTTATGAGGGACCGAAAACAAATTTAGCAGAAGATAAGATAAACATACAGATCGACAATTGGGTTTAACGTGTTTCGGCGGGTGATCCCAGCCTACGTCCACGGGTACAAAGTGAGGTGTTAATTTTATTACCAAACCGAGATCGGCCGACCTGTTTTCTCTAAGGTTGCCGAGCAGTTCTCTTTATGGTGTTGTACAAGTAGTACTTTGAATGAGATTTTTTCCAACCAACAACCATCCAATCTCTACAAATGAGATTACTCTCCCCTTATATACTAAGAGAATACAACATTATTCTCATATCTCCATGACGTCATCCACGTGAATCTCCGGCTGATTGACGAGCTCTCTGCCCCAAGACTGCCTCGCCGAAAGCAAACCTGCCACCTGACGGCTTGTCACATCACCTTGTTTTATACACTGCCGCACACAACATAATGAAACCAGCCTGTAAATAGCTCTGAAACTGTGGTACATGTCAGAGGGAAAAGTCCAAATGATCCCGGTCATACCTCGGGCTTCATGTGCACGGCCAAATCACGAGCTAAACTACTCAAACTGCTTCCGACCTGTCCCAAAATACTTGGACTCATCATCCCCATCTAGGGGGAAAGAGGGTACCGAAACGAGCTACTGGGCTAAAGTGGTCGGTATCAGCTTTGATGTTGTCGGTCTCTGAGACTTGTATCATGCTGTCGGCCAGATCCGGGAAACCGGGTCCGAACACCATGTCTGGCCGAGGAGTATCCAATACCTTCAGAACATTCGTCCTTCCAAAAGGAGAAAATTCATCTCTGCCTTTGCCGAATTGTTCAAATGCCTTGTCACAAAAATCTTCATCAACATTTGTCACCTAGTTCTCGGTTTCAATGAGTTGATCGAGTTGGTACCGGGAATTACAAAATCGGAAGTGTGATATCAACCAGTTGGTGGTTGACTCCAGGAACCATAAAAAACTATATCGGCTACCAATCAGGTCGTCCCCGACATCTTCATATGCTTGGCCACTGAGGATTCCCATGCCTATCCATGGGGACGATGCTCCGCCCTCACGCTGATGATAATCCACTCGGTGGGACGTAACTTGACCCCGAAGTAGTAGAACACTTGGCTCCGATGGATTTTCACCTCCCCGGACCAAAGAGAATCCGGCCATGGGGGAATGCTTCGTCCCCATGCCGATGATGAACCTCTCGGTGGGATGTAACCCGACCCTGAGGTAGATGAATACTTTGCTCCAAAGGAATGTTACCTCCCCGGACCAACTGAGGATCCGATCATGGGGGAATTCTTCGTCCCCATGCCGATGATGACCCGCTCTGTGGGACGTAACCCGACCCCGAGGTAGCAGAACACTTGGCTCCGAAGGAATGTTATCTCCCCGAACCAATTGAGATCCGGTCATGAGGGAGATGCTCCGACCCCATGCCGATGATGAGCCTCTCAGTGGGACATAACCCGACCCCGAGGTAGCATAACACTTGGCTCCGAGGGAATGCTACCTCCCCGGACCAATTGAGAGCCGGTCATGGGGGAGATGCTCCGACCCCATGCCGATGATAAGCCTCTCGGTGGGACGTAACCCGACCCCGAGGTAACAGAATACTTACTCCGAGGGAATGCTACCTCCTCGGACCAATAGGAAGCCGATCATGAGGGAGATGCTCCGACCCCATACCGATAATGAACCTCTCGGTGGGACATAACCCGATCCCAAGGTAACAGAATATTATGGCCTCGGTGGAACGAATCCAGCCCCGAGCTGGTGGAATAAATATCATCGGCGGAATGAATCCAGCCCCAAGCTGGCAGAACAGATAGCATCGGCAAAACGAATCCAGCCCCGAGCTGGTGGAACATATAGCCTCGGTGGAACGAATCCAGCCTCGAGCTGGTGGAACATATAGCCTCAGTGGAACGAATCCAGCCCCGAGCTCGTGGAATAAATAGCCTCAGCGGAACGAATCTAGCATCGTGCTGGCGGACCAGATAGCCTCGGCGGAACGAATCCAGTCCCGAGCTGGTAGAACAAATAACCTCGGCGGAATGAATCCAGTCCCGAGCTGGTGGAACATATAACCTTGGCGGAACGAATCCAACCCCGAGCTGATGGAACAAATAGCCTCGGCGGAACGAATCCAGGCCCGAGTTGGTGGACTAGATAGCCTCGTCAAAACGAATCTGGCCCCGAGCTGATGGAACAAATTAGACTTAATCGCGATGGAAGAAATTCAACCCCTGAGGCTCCATGGATCCCGTCGCCGGCGTCCCTGGTCGGGCATCAGCAAAAAAAATATAAGCAAGATAAAGTCAGCACAATGGAGGTGACTTAGCATATACTCCACACAAACCCGAAAAGATAACAACTCGGGTGCCCCGAGGCAGTGTCATGCCGGTGCCTCCCAAAACACAATTCTGAACCTTACAATTCAGCGTCCCGGCTAGCCGGGCTACGAATCGGTGAGTGGCTAAAGCCATGAGGGCAGAAGTCTTCTCATGCTGGGCGGCTCTGGAGTCTGTAAACGAAATGAGGATAGAAACCTCCCCATGCTATGTTTCTCCTAATCTGAGGCGGTTAGACAGATTAAACTCACGGGGGAAGAAACCTCCTCGTGTTTGCCATCACTGGGTGGTGCATGAACTCGATTAGGCAGATAACTCATGAGGGAAAAGACCTCCCCATGTTCGCCATCCTGAGGTGGTACAATCATGGTTAGACAGATAACTCATGGGGGGAAGAAACCTCCCCATGTTCGCCATCCCGGAGGTGGTGCATGAACTCGGTTAGGCAGATAACTCACGGGGGAAAAAACCTCCCCGTGTTCGCCATCCCGAGGTAGTTCCTTAAAAATACGAGTCATGAGGTAGTAACACTCCGGCCTCAGGGGTTTGATGGTGACACCCGGGTTTGGCGTGCCACGAGGGGTTCGCGCTTTTCCCGCATGTACTTCATCCCTTGATGCGTTATGGATCCTCAAAGGTGAAAAGAGCCAGGTCAGAACACTTCCACCCGAGGGTTTGATAATGACACCTGAGATTGGCGTGCCACGAGCTTGTTGTCATTCCTAGCTACCGATCACCCCTTCACATCGAGCACATCCTAAGAATATTGAACATGACTTTCGCATTTAATTAATAAACAATTAAAGCGGACAATTTTTTAATTTAAAAGAGAAAGTCTTATTCATATTCAATGGACCTACTACATTTCTTACAACTTTTTGCGGGTCATTTCAAGAGAGGCTGATGAGTGGTAATTATATCACTATTTCCACTCATTTGACCTAATGTTTTGTATAGATTCTTGAGCTTTATAAATATTTTGATGTGTTTTGTGTTATTTTGTAGATAAATAAAGTTTCAGGACTCTCTGGAGGTGATTTGGGACCAAAACAATGAAAAATAGACAAAAGGGTAAAATGGTCATTTGGCGCATCACGACGCGCAGCCTGCGTCGCAACCTCTAACGTGCGATGCATCTCTGCTAACTTGCACCGGGACACGTGGACCAATTAGAGGGATTTTGCTAAAATACGCCAGATGCTTATGTGCGTCGAATCTGCTAACATGTGTCTGTCACGTGTCAACATCACAACTGATCATGCTAACGTGCGCCATGCCACATGTCATCATCACATGCTGCCAACAATCGCCATCGCCACGTGTTAGCCATATCTCGTCCACATCAGTCACATGCCGAGTTAGCGTGACACGTGTCATCCACGTCATCATTAGCCAATCATCTCATGACACGTGTCACAATCACACGATGCCGACAATCAACATCGCCACGTCATCGCCACATCAACACAATTATTGAGTTAATCATCCAAAATGCCACATCATCAGAAAAGGGAATCAAAGCAGCCAATCAGAGTGTGCCACATCATCGTGTCGCGATGTAAGAGCAATGCCACGCGTCGCGACGCGAGAGGCTTACTGACGCCTATAAATTCAGCTCGAAATTTCAGTTTCAGATGTACCTTCCCCTCTGAATTCTCTGATATTAATAAGGAGTTTTTATCTAGTTTGTTTTAATTTCAGTTTTTTAATTAATTTTATTTACTTTTTGTAAGAGTAATTTACTTTTTCAGTTTTTACTATTCAGTAATGAGGAGGTAACTTCCCCATGCTAGGGTGAAAGGTAAAACTTTTATTATTGCTATTTAGATTAATCTCCCTTAATTATAATATAATCACTATTTAAAACCTGACTTAATGAGGATACAGCTATATTGGCCGATTGGTAATTGATATTAAATTAGTTTTAACCTGACTAAACAAGGATACTGTCTGGTTGGTCGGTTGGTAATTAATTATTAATTTGACTTAATCAGGTTACCGCCTATATGGCTGGTTTGTAATATCACACAAGTTAATATATTATATTAAGGGAGATATCTAAAATAGTAGTAATAAAAGTGGATCCTTTAACCATAGCATTTTCTTTAATTATACTTTTTCATTTTTAATTCCCAACATTTACTTTTCAGCATTTCAATTTATGTCTTTTACTTTTTAAGTTTTTACTAGTTGTAAATATGAGTCGTAGCTAAGCCCGTTATCTGGGGTTGTGATGAAATCCAATATCACCGGTTTATAAGGGGTTATTTTATAGTTTGGGTAATATAAATGTTTACTTATTAAGTCTTAAGCTTAATGCTTCTTGTTAACTAGCCATTAATGAAATTGATTTGGTAAACTTAAAATAAACTTGACGAATGAATTTTAGGTTTAAGACCCTAGACTTAATAGCCCACGATCATCCTTGATGATAGATAACCTTTTAATATATTTCCTTACAGGATAGACATATATCTGTCGGGCGGGGGTAACCACAATTGGAACTTAATCTTAATGAATTCATGTAATTTGATTGACATAGACATATGATTTAATCAGATTACACTGGGTATTTGTTTCTGACCATCGACAGAGGCTTTTGCAGAATTTCGTGTTCTAGGTTAGTAAACCAATATATTACACAAACATGAAATAACCACTTCATATTTTAAAAGGATATTGGAAGAAATCACAACCCTGGATAGTTTCTTAATATTGAATTTTCCTCAACCAACTTTCGCACCATTTTATTTACTTGTTTTTAAGTTTAAAGCCACCACCCAATCAAACAATCAACCTGTTAGATATTTACAATCATTTGCCTCATACAACATGGAACCTGAAACTTTCGAGGTTGCACCACCAATACCCATTCGAGACAGAACCATTCCGGTGGTTGACGACTTCATTTCTTGTATTGTACTTCCTCCCTTACCAGCAAATTCATGTGACATCAAAACATGCATTCATATGATTCAGCAGTCAGTGCAGTTTAGAGGAAATGCAACTGAGGACCCTAATGCCCACATCATCAACTTTCTGGAAGTTTGCGGCACTTTCAATTACAACCGAGGAGCTGAAGCCTGAAGAAGCAATGAGACTGTGGGTTTTCCCATATTCCTTGAAAGACATAGCAAATGCTTGGCTACATTCACTATCAGCAGGTTCCATCACAACTTGGAATACTCTAGCCACCAAATTCCTTGCAAAGTATTTTCCACCAGCCAGAACAGCAAAACTGAGGAATGACATCACATCCTTCGTACAACAAGACTCAGAAACTCTCTACGAAGCTTGGGAAAGGTACAAGGATTTGCTCCGGAAATGTCTTCACCATGAGATTCCAAAATGGCTTCAAGTCCAAACTTTCTATAATGGACTTTCTGGACTGATGAGAACCACAATTGATGCTGCTGCTGGAGGAGCTTTGATGGAAAAATGAGAAGATCAAGCTCGGGACTTAATCGGAGAAATGGCTAACAACAATTCCTTGTGGCCAACAGAAAGGAGCATGATTCAACTAATTGCAGGAATTTATGAAGTTGGAGCCAACACAACAGTGAATACCAAGCTGGATCAGATGTGAAAATGCCTGGAAACATTCAGCGCGCAAGTTGTAAACATTATCGGATCCACAAGTTCACCTTATGGAGGAGGACCAGAGCCAAACCAACAAGAAGATACGGTGAACTATGTCAACAATTTCAACAGACAATGGAACAATCCATATTCCAACACCTACAACCCAGGGTGGAGGAATCATCCCAATTTTTCATGGAGCAACAACTCAGGGTAAAATAACTATCCACCGCATGGATTCCAGCAACAAAACAAAGGCCAAGAGCATGAAAAAGAACTAGAAATGAAAGAATGGATTGCGGAGATGTTCAAAAAGCAACAAGCAGCATACGATGCTATATTTCAAAGCCAATCTGCCTCTATTAAAGCACTGGAGAATCAAATTGGACAACTGGCCAATGCTCAGAGTTACAGACCGCCAGGAAACCTTCCGACAATACAGAACCAAATCCAAGGAACCGAAAGAAGGAACAATGTCAAGCCATTACCTTCAAAAATGGTACTGAAATCAACAAAAATGTTGAAATCAATGAAACTATTGAAGAAATTCCAAAATATACAGTCCTACCGATGGAGGGAAAAGAAGCAAAGGAAAAAGATCAAATCACTCCACCTCCACATTTTCCACAGCGTCTTCAGAAAAAAAAATTGGACAAGCAGTTTACTCGTTTCTTGGAGGTTTTCAAAAAGCTGCACATCAACATCCCATTTACAGAAGCGTTGGAAGAAATGCCCAGCTATGTCAAATTCTGAAAGACATTCTTTCACGGAAATGGAGATTGGGAGATTATGAGACAATAGCATTGACGGAAGAATATAACGCCATCATTCAGATGAAACTTCCCCCGAAGTTGAAAGATCCTGGCAGTTTCACTGTCCCATGCACCATTGGAGAACATTATATCTGTAAGGCTTTATATGATTTAGGTGCCAGTGTTAATTTGATGCATTTTTCTATTTACAGGAAACTGAAAATTGGAGAAGCAATGCCTACCTCAATCTCTTTGAAACTTGCTGATCGAACGCTCGCATTTCCGAGAGGTGTCGTTGAAGATGTGCTGGTTAAGTTGAAAAACTTATTCTTCCAGCATATTTTATTATCCTTGTCATGGAAGAAGACAAAGATGTATCTATCATCCTTGGAAGACCATTCTTGGCTACAGGTCGAACTGTTATTGATGTAGAAAAAGGAGAATTAACCATGCAAGTTCAGGACCAAGAAGTTACCTTTAATGTTTTCAAAGCCATGAAATTCCCAAGTGATGAAAAAGAGGAAGAATATTTCAGAGTTGATGTTGTTGATAATATCATCTAGGATACTGATGCAGTACCACCTCCCACAGATAAACTTGAAGCTTGCATCACCAACATGACTGAAAACGAGCTAGATGCTGAAATCTTGGAATGTATCAACTATCTTGACAAACCATTTCGGTTCAAATCGACACCACCAGTTGAAAGTCTGGAACTCCCGAAGAATGAGAAAATCAAGCCTTCGATTGAAGAACCACCACATTTGGAGCCGAAGCTACTGTCGAGCCATCTCAGGTATACATTCATTGGAAACTCTTCTGAATTACCTGTTATTATTTCTTCTTCACTAACATTGGAGCATGGAGAAAAGTTACTGAGAGTGTTACGGGAACACGAGAAAGCCATTGGCTGGACTATAGCAGACATTCAAGGCATTAGTCCATCATTTTGCATGCACAAGATTCTGATGAACGATGAGTACAAACCCACAGTGGAGCATCAACGAAGACCAAATCCAATCATGAAGGAGGTCGTGAAGAAAGAAATCATCAAATGGTTGGATATTGGTATCATTTACCCTATCTCAGACAGCACTTGGGAGAGTCCTATACAGTGTGTACCGAAGAAAATAGGAATAATTATAGTCACAAATGAAAAGAACAACCTGATTCCAACAAGAACTATGACTGGATGGAGAGTTTGTATGGACTACCGAAAGCTGAACAAAGCAACAATGAATGATCATTTTCTGCTGCCATTCATTGATCAGATGTTGGACAAACTAGCAGGACATGAGTTCTATTTTTTTCTAGATAGATATTCGGGGTACAATCAGATTGCCATCGCCCCATAAGATCAGAAGAATACCACTTTTACATGTCCGTATGGAACTTTTTTCAATCCACAGAATCCCATTTGGACTATATAATGCTCCTGCCACATTCCAACGTTACATGATGGCCATTTTCTCAGATATGCTGGAACATAGTATGTAGGTTTTCATGGATGACTTCTCTGTGTTTGGAGACTCTTTTGACCACTGCTTGTAAAATCTGGAACATGTATTACAAAGATGTGAAGATACCAACCTGGTACTCAACTGGGAGAAATGCCACTTCATGGTGCAGGAAGACATCATTCTGGTACATCGGATCTCACAAAAGGGAATCGAGGTAGACAAAGCAAATATTGAAACAATTGAAAAACTACCTCCACCGACATTTGTCAAAGGAATTCAGAGTTTTCTCAGACATGCAGGTTTTTACAGGAGATTTATCAAAGACTTCTCAAAGATTGCTAAACCTCTGTGCAATCTCCTGGAGAAGGATGTGTCTTTCAACTTCACCAATGAATGACAAGAAACTTTTGAGATCCTAAAACATAAGCTGGTTTCTGCCCCCATCATTGTCGCACCAGATTGGACCCTTCCATTTGAGGTGATGTGTGATGCTAGTAATTTTGTTGTAGGAGCATTTTTGGGAAACCGCAAAGTAAATATTTTCCACACCATTTATTATTCCAACAGAACTCTGAATGAAGCTCAACTCAACTACACAACCACTAAAAATGAGTTGCTCGCAGTTGTGTTCGCTTTTGATAAATTCCGCTCTTATCTGCTGGGTCCCAAAGTGGTGGTCTACACAGATAATTCAGCAATCAAATACCTGATCGCGAAGAAAGATGCCAAACCGAGATTGATCTGTTGGATACTTCTTTTGTAAGAATTTGACATGGAGATTCGAGACAATAAATGGACAGAAAACCAGGTGGCAGATCACTTGTCGAGACTCGAGAATGGAGAAATAGCTGGCAAAGAACTGACAATCAAAGAGACTTTTCCAGATGAACAGTTGTTTTCCATGAAACAACATGATGCTCATTGGTATGCTGACTATGTCAATTACATAGTCTCGGGAAAATGTCCATTGGAATGGACAACTCAGCAACGAAAGAAATTCTTCAAAGAAGTCAAACACTATATCTGAGATGAGCCATATCTGTTCAAACGCTGTGCTGATCAATTATTGAGACGATGTGTTCCACAAGAGGAGATCAACAGTGTTCTTCAACATTGTCATTCATCACCATATGGCAGAGACTTCAGCGGAAACAAAACTGCAGCCAAAGTCCTACAATCAGGTTTGTTCTGGCCCACTTTTTTTAAAGATGCTTACTTGTTTTCTCTTCAATGTGACAAGTTCCAGAGAACGGGAAATATTTCGAGGAGAAATGAAGAACCTTTGCAAAATATTCTGGAAGTGGAGATATTTGATGTATGTGGGATTGATTTTATGGGACTCTTTATTCCATCATTTGGAAACATGTACATACTGGTTGCTGTAGACTACGTCTCCAAATGGGTTGAAGCAATTGCACTGCCATCAAACGATTCAAAAGTGGTGATCAAATTCCTTAAAAAGAATATTTTCACTCGCTTCGGAACACCTCGGGATATTATCAGTGATGGTGGCATATATTTCTGCAATAAATATTTTGATGCACTCCTATCCAAATACGAAGTTACTCATAAAGTTGCCACTGCTTACCACCCACAGTCAAACGGATATGTTGAAGTTTCAAACAGGGAGATCAAAAGAATATTGGAAAGAACTGTTGGATCAACAAGGAGGGACTGATCTACAAAACTGGATGACGCATTATGGGCCTACTGGATAGCTTACAAAACACCCATTGATATGTCTCCATATCGAATGGTGTTTGGGAAAGCATGCCATCTTCCAGTTGAGCTTGAACACAAGGCGTACTGGGCAGTGAAGAAGTTTAATCTTGATCCACAAACAGCTGGAGAGAAAAGACTCCATCAACTCAATGAACTGGAGGAATTTCGCCTACAGGCTTATGAGAATGCCAAATTATACAAGGAAAAGTCCAAAAAATGGCATGATTGAAAAATAGTGCGCAGGTAGTTGGAACCAAGACAGCAGGTGTTGTTATACAATTCAAGGTTGAAACGTTTCTCTGGAAAGTTGAAATCAATGTGGTCAGGTCCATTTGTGATCACTCAGGTTTTACCATATAGAGCTGTTGAATTACTTGATCCCAACACCAACCAAACATTCAAGGTTAACAGTCAGCGTGTCAAACACTACTGGGGAGAATCATTGAGCGATAAAAAAAAGTGTCACACTTTCAGATCCAGCCTAACGTTTGAGAAGTCATGTATAGCTGACGACTTTAAACTTAGCGCTAGCAGGAAGACAACCCATGCAATTTATGTATATATTATGATTTGGTGTGTTTTATTTTTGTGCGTTTAATTTTTGCAGGTAAAGTCATTTCACGATGGAAGAACCTCTCGCAAATCTTCACAAGCAATTTCCTTCTCTCCCTAAAAAATCTCTGATGAAAGTCTACAAAGCTCGCTTGGAACGGATGAGACTACTGATGATAAAAGATATTCCTACAGACATTCGTTGGATTACTGAAGCACGGGTCCGATTGGTAGGTGAGTCTTCTGACTCTTTTATTTCACATCTATCTGGTTTAGGAAGAAGCACATATTCTAAAAAGAGAAGAGCTAAAAAAATGAGTGTATGCTATAAATGTGCTTGTACATTTTGTGATACTCATTGTCGTTCTTTAGGAATGGTGTTTGATAACCGTGAAGATAAGATAAATTTAATTAGGGATGGCTTGAGTAAGGAGTCTTTAGATGACATATCTAAAACTCTTGAGACGCATCTCATTAGATATGTGTATCATAAAATTCGTGTGTTATATACACAATTGCAAAGAGAAAGACAACAGTTAAGTCTCGGGAATCTGACTCAAAAAGACATTGTTTGCCGATTTTTAAGAAAATTGGATGGGAAGCTTGTCCTTGACGCATAGACGTCAATCAAGCCGTAAATTATTGTAAATATTATATCTCTTTGTCTTTTCCTAATAATTGTGATTTGTTTTGTTGTTTTCTCCGACAGGATCCAGACCTTTTGACTTTCGGGATATATTGTACTGTTTATCTAATAATTATCATTTGGCAGGTACTAGTGCTATTATTACTCACCATTTTCATCTATTATAAATTCAACTTATCATTACACTCTTGAAGGCATCCATAACTGAGAAAGAAATACATAAAAATGGAAGCTACTTCAAAAATGAGAGTTGAAAATATCTGTGTGTTTTGCGGTACAAGTGTTGGTAATAAGCCACAATACGTAGCAGAAGCACATTAATTGGGTCGAGTTTTAGCTGAAATGAATATGCACCTAGTATATGGCGGTGGCAATCTTGGACTAATGGGGATAGTTTCAAAGGCTGTACAGGAAGAAGGCAGTCCAGTTCTGGGAATCATCCCAAAACCTTTGGCAGAGGGGATCTTATAGGATCATCAAACGGAGAAGAACTGATCGTGTCAGGTATGTCTGAACGACTGGTGGAAATGATTAACCGTGCTGATGCTTTTATTGTTTTGCCAGGTGGTTTGGGTACGTTGGAGGAGATTTTTACAGTGCTATCTTGGGCAAACTTGAACATACTCTAGAAACCAATTGGATTGTTCAACGCAGATGGATTTTATGATTTTCTTTGTGTATTTCTTGATGATGTCCGGAGAAATGGGTTCGTTTCAAAACCTCTGAAAGAACTCCTCTTCACTGCCAGAACTGCCCCATATTTAATTGACCAATCTTTGTCTATGAACCACAAATTGATCCTATCATTTCCAAGATAAAATGGTCCGATGATGATCGTGGTAAGAAGCGTCGAATAAATATGGATCTTAACCTTTAAATTTTCCATTTCGATGTAGAATTTCAGCTAACCAGGTACTATCTTCTAAACTCATCTTCTTCTTTTTAAGACATTGGAGACAATGTCTCATTTAGGTTTGGGGGAAGAGAATAATTGATTAGTATCTTGTTTCGTATAGTTATTTTTATTTTATTATTTTAGTCAAAATTTTCCTTAAAAAAAATTTGAAATTTTTTACAAAAATCAATTTTTTTTTTGTGTGTTTTTAATTTGATTAATCGGGTGAAATTGGTGTGAGGTAGCTGTGTAAGGAGTTTCCACTTCTGAGACGTATATCAACCTATTTCGGAACAAATTAATTTTTGTTTATTTCTTTTTAAATTATTTAATTTGTGAATTCTCCATAAAACTGATTAAAATGGATCTTCATATGCTCAGTTGACAGGTATTATCAACATACATGGTAACATACAGACATGAGTTGTAATTGACAAGTTTGTAATATTCAGTACTCTAGTTTAATTGGAAGAAGCATCCATAAAAATCGATGTTATAAAAAAAAAGTCTGAGACCCGAGTTATTAAGTCCGTAGGGGTGTCTTAACACCTAGTACCCTAAAACCAACTAGTTTGGGAGCCATTGGCCCAAAACTTGCTACATGGATAAAAAATGTTACAAAAAAATATATATATATCTGAAGTATGAGTAATTAAGTCTGTAGGGGTGTCTTAACACCTAGTGCCCTAATGCCAACTCGTTTGGGAGTTACTAGCCTAAAGCTCGCTACATGGATGAAAGATATTGTATATAAATAAAAAAAAATCAGAAAAGTATTCCATTGCTAAAATGGAGTGTATTTTGATACAACTTTAGGACAAAAATATTACTCTCTTTTCAACTACACAAGTGACAACTGTGGGGAAAAATGAGTTGATTATATTTTGTTGGCTGTGTGTATGGAGAATGGTAAAAATAATTAGAGAATTTACTTATCCGGTAATTTAAAAAGAAATAAAACAACTCTAAACTTGGATAAGAAGTTTCACATGGTTAGTCACTAACTTCTTTATTCTCTTTTCTTTTGTCTTTTTTAGTTTTGTGTGCATTAGTTTTACTATCTTTTACTTTTGTAAAACGTTTGTGGGTATCGTTGTTTTAAGCCCTCACGAGACTACAACTCGTCCACTAGGGACACCTAGGGGTTTAAAGGCTTATTGCATACGCTAAATGCAACCGTGATCCTTACAAAAGTGACTTAGCTTAATTTTATTTTAAAGATATTTATGTTATTTTATTTTGTTATTTTACTCGAGGACTAGCAAAATGTTAAGTTTGGGGGTGTGATGAGTGGTAATTATATCACTATTTTCCACTCATTTGACCTAATGTTTTGTATAGATTCTTGAGCTTTGTGAATATTTTGATGTGTTTTGTGTTATTTTGTAGATAAATAAAGTTTCAGGACTCTCTAAAGGTGATTCGGGAACAAAACAATGAAAAACAGACAAAAGGGCAAAATGGTCATTTGGAACGTGCACCGAATCTGCTAACATGCGCCTGCCACGTGTCAACATCACAGCCGATCATGCTAACGTATGCTGTGCCACTTGTCATCATCACATGATACCGACAATCGCCATCGCCACGTGTCGTCCACATCAGTCACATACCGACAATCAATATCGCCACATCATCATTAGCCAATCATCTCATGACATGTGTCAGCCACGTCATCATTAGCCAATCATCTCATGACACGTGTCACAATCACACGGTGCCGACAATCAACATCGCCACGTCATCGCCACATCAGCACAATTATTGAGTTAATCATCCAAAATGCCACGTCAGCAGAAAAGGGAATCAAAGCAGCCAATCAGAGTGTGCCACGTCATCGCGTCGCGATGTAAGAGTAATGCCACACGTCGCGATGCGAGAGGCTTACTGACGCATATAAATTCAGCTCGAAATTTCAGTTTCAGATGTACATTCCCCTCTGAATTCTCTGATATTAATAATGAGTTTTTATCTAGTTTGTTTTAATTTCAGTTTTTTAATTAATTTTATTTACTTTTTGTAATAGTAATTTACTTTTTCAGTTTTTACTATTCAGCAATGAAGATGTAACTTCCCAATGCTAGGGGGAAAGGTAAAACTTTTATTATTGCTATTTAGATTAATCTCCCTTAATTATAATATAATAACTATTTAAAACCTGACTTAATGAGGATACCGCTATATTGGCCGGTTGGTAATTGATATTAAATTGGTTTTAACCTGACTAAGCAAGGATACCACCTAGTTGGTTGGTTGGTAATTAATTAATAATTTGACTTAATCAGGTTACCGCCTGTAGGCACTGTATTTTTGCATATAAGTCCCGATGATGAGTCTCACACGGAGAGACTACCTTTTAAGTCGCGGAAGTCGCGGGAAACGGACGTCGGAAGGGAAAAGTTGGAAATCAGTATTTTCGTTGGATTTAACTCGCTTGTTTCGCTTCGGGTTCGCTTGTTGGACCTCTATTTTAAAACACACCAAACCCGTTAAATCACATCTCACAAATTAAATAATTAAAACATTTAAAACACATACCACAAATTAAATAATTAAAACCTTTAAAATACATGTCACAAATTAAATTAAATTAAATTAAAGTTAACTAATTTAAAGTAAATTAAAATACAATTAAACTAAATCAAATTAAAGTCCAATCCAATTATAACCAATTAAATTAAATTCACAAATTGAATTAAACTAAATCTAATTAAATTAAATTTCAAAATTAAATAAATCACTCACATAATTTAAATAATTTATTGCCTTAAATAATTAAAATTAAACACACACATAAATTAATTGATTTCTTTCCTTTCAAATAAACCAATGCAGAAACCCTAACCCTACCCTCTCACTATATAAACAACAGTAAACCCTAGACATCTTGCTCTTTCCTGACGCCCCTCTCCTCTCTCATGGCCTCACCAAATAATGAAACCCTAACAGCCATTTGATCTCTCTCTATCCCTTCATCTCTCGGCAGGTCTCATGTCTCTTTCACACAAACTCTCTGCAGCCACAAAAAAAAACCTTAACTCTCCACTCTCTTTCTTACACTCTCGGCAGTATTGCAAAAACCCTAGCTCTCCCCTCTCTTTCACACAAAACTCTCGGCAGTCATAAAAAAACAACAAACTCAGCCAACACTTCAGAAATCAGACTCCCACACCGACTCCACCCCACGGCACAAACAACAAACAAAGAATAACCCTAAACTCATTCACGGCCTTCCCTTTCTCCCTCTCCATACTCGGCAAAACAATAAACCCTAAAAACACACCACACGCAGACGTGAACACACACAGCCATGAAACCCTAAACAACCTCATGCAACAGCTCCTTCACGCCCAGCAAATCAAGCCCTGCATCTGCCGCATAACCCATCCAGTTTTCTGCCTGCCATAGACCACAAGCCTTCGACTCAACAGACCATCACGCCTCACGTACCCTCCACAAGCCTTCAACGTCAAAAATTGCAGGCCACACTTTGCACTCACGCCTCACTCACTGCCGAGAATAAGCCATAAAGAACCCACACACCCTAAGCAATTCTCAGCAACAAACCATCACCTCACGCCCTCCACAATCAGTCCACAATCACCTCACGTAATCCTCAACCTCACACGCCAGTAACATCAACCGAAAACCCTAAGCAGCCCTCACTCATCTTGCCTCACCCACGCCTAGCCACCTGCCCATTCTCACACCACCTAAAAGCCCACTCACCGACAACACCCTATTCAACTCCATACAGCCTTGCTTCTTCACGCAGCTGTGCCCCACCCAACACTCACCAATTGCCTTAACAAACGCAACCAGCCCCACAATAATCCACGCCAATAGTCACGCACCATAAACCCCTTGCATACTGCCTCGTCCAGCCGTTCCCCTCACAGCCCAAAACTGCCGCAAACCTCACCTAACTCCACGCCCAAACTGCTCATTGACCAGCCCCATGCACCGCGCGCATACTGACCACTAAACTGTTCAGTTTGTGCCCCCCAAACAGCCCTAAACTGCACTAAAAACTGCCCAAAACAGTCCCCAAATTAACCCAAAACAGTCCTAAAACAGCCCCTTAAACCCTTAAAACAGTAGCCTAAAAACTGCAGCGAAACGGAATAAAAATAGCCGCCCGAACAGTAAAACAGCGAGGAAAGACGTTGAGTTGGTGAACCGAAAGAGTTGCGGATCATTCACCCTTCCAACAGACGTGTAATGCCCTTTCGTGAGACGACAAAAGAGGTTAGACCTGAGGGCACCCTTTTATTTATTATCTTTCGTTTATTTTATTTATTGTAGAAATATTATCGCATGAGAGTCGTTTGAGGCATGGTGTGATTGTTGGATGAGCGGAATATGTGTTCCCTTTTGTGGTATATAGGATGGAAACCCGGACGTAAATTCCATAGCCGAATCTGAATGGACGGTAGTGCGGTTTGTACTCGGGATACAACGCCACGTACCACCTAAGAGACACGTATTTCGTCTCATCCAAACTTGTGTTTGAGCATGATGTAGTTCGTAGATTATTATTTAAAGAAAGATGTAGTCTAGTTTATTGTTTATTTTCAAGCATGATAATATTATTTTTATGCATGATATTTTGTTTAGTTTATGGTTATGTTTAAATAGTTATTTGTTTATTTTGGTTTAATGGTTCAATGTGCTCATTGTGTGATTCTATGTGTTTGCCGTTTAAAGACTTATTTTCAAGCATGCAAACTTAGATTAGGAGTTATTTTGATGAATGCATACTAGACGTAGATTACGTTTGAGCATGAATGTTGAATAGATTCGGTTAGTTTATTGCACAAATCATATCATCACAAGTGACATAAGTAAGGGACTATTCCGAACCCAACAGTTTGAGGTCTTCCCTTGCGAGGGGTGAGTGCGGCCTTAAATCTTTGTCCCAGTTCACACTGGGTGGCGACTCCATGTTATTTTGTACTCCCAACTAGGCCGCGAGCCTAGAACAACGTCGTCAAGTTCTGTGTCCTACAGTCTGGCGACTCCACTGGGGATCTAGAGAATTGGCCTTGAAATAATGTCTTGTAGTGATTGTGATTTGGGCTTTAGTTAACCGTGTTTACCGTGGGTTGAAAGAGGTTTAATCAAAAGAACTTTTAAGGCTAGGTAATGTTTTGGTGTCTTCCTTCATTCACTACCTTTCTATTAGGAAAAGCTGTGAAGGCACCTAGATAATCATGTACTAGTAGCCTACCGTGATGGACTAATTTGGAGGACTCGTTATTTATTCCTGTCACCAAGCGATAAGAGCCTAAGAGGCTAGGGTACTTAAGAGAGCCTCGCTGCACCCTCCCTCTGGGGAATCTACAACGGGAAATTCATTTGACAGTCAGTCACACACCATAACTCGTTGGCACGTACCTTTAGGTATAAAAAAGGTGCGCTCACTTGGTCGCTCGGACCCTTGAGTGGGGAGACCTAGTTGTGGGCAATCCTTCGTCGACGGGAGCTTTTGTCTATACCCCTGTAAACCCGCGTATGAACTATAGTTGTAGGATCAATAGAGACTATTCCTTTATGTTTGGACCATTGTCATTTGGATTCAGTTGGACTTGTTGTCATGAAGTATGGGCTTGTTGGGCCATTTAAACTGGGACGAGTCTGTGCTTTATGGCAATCGGGCCAAAAGTTTCTAAAATATTGATGGGCCAACAAGTGTATAATTCTTATGAGCTTATATATTACATGCATCGCACGCATCTCATGCATCTCATGTATACATGCATCATGTTAACCCATGTGTCTTAAAAGCCATCATAAATATCCGTTGGGTTAGGAAAAAGAAGACTTGTCAAAAGAAGAGTTTAGCAAACATGGATATTGGAGAAAAGGAAACCGAGAAACAGAGAGATTTACTGCAGGGATAGAAAGACCATTGGGGGGGCCTTCAGAAAAAAAGAAAAAAATAATAAAAAAAAAAAAAAAGAAAAAAAAGAGAAAAAAAAAAGAGAAAAAAAAATTGTTTGTTTTTAGTCCTTAATAGTTAGGCATAAGTCCGATGATGAAATTGATTGCTTTAGGGAGAAATCTTAGAAACGATAAACTCTTGATGTACTTTTATCTGATACTTTGAATAATTGATCTATGTTAGACTCATAAGCACTTCACTATAGGTTCTTAGCGGTGAAAACCTGAGTAGTTAGCAAAGTGACTAGGTGAAGAAATTGTAGGTCGATGAATGACCGTTTGCTTAGATGTCTATCTTGAATTGCTTATGTTATGATGTGTGGTATGGTTGAAAATGAAAGAAAAGTCTCTAAAGAAAAAAATTTTGAACCATCTATAACAGATAAGCGTGAAGCTACCCATGGGCCAGTATTAGGACCACCACGAGGAGAAATGCTACCTTAAAGGGTAGGTGTGTTGAAAAAAAAAAAGAAGTTCAAAATGAAAAGGAAAAAAAAAGAATGAGATAAAAGAGAAATAAAACCTTACCACATGGAGCACATAAAAGCAACTGCAGGCATAATTGAGACATCTAGGTTGGTTTGACCCATCGATCCCGATTTTGAAACGAAATCATTGAGTTGGCTTACTTAAGGATCAAGCTGTGAAAGAACCTTTACACACACACACACTTTGAGTCTGGCTTAGATCATTTATTCAAAGACTTGGATTTAAGTTGCATCGAATGTTTTGAAGGTTCTCTGGTTTCATTACTGGGCATTCTTTGAGGACAATGATACGTATAACTATTGGGACTATTTCGTAGCATGTAATATAGCATGATGATATGGAAGGCCCCACCATGTGGTTCATCTTGACCAAGTACAAACAGTAGAGATCAGAAAGCTAAACCAAGACTGGGGGCGACCAGTCTACCACATCGCGAATCAGGGACATAACAAGATATTGAGCCATGAGACCAGAGAGAAGACTGAGCAATCACCTGGAAAACTGGCGAAAGACCTAACCCAACGGAATAGGAAATTCATTCATGCATGCATGCATGCATACACTTAACATATTTTGCATTATTTTTTGTGTTTGTTTTGCTTTGTATTCACAAGTTTCAAAGAAGAAAAAGAGAAAGCGGCAAAGACAAGCCAACCAGAATCAACAACATATAAGTAGTAGTTTTGGGGATGAGTCCCAGGGTTGAGGCCCATATCAGTTTCAGTTTTGGGGATGAGTCCCAGGGTTAACGCCCACGTTATCAGCATCAGTTTTGGGAATGAATCCCAGGGCCGAGGCCCACATCGTCAGAATATGAAATGAATCCAGGGAATGAATCCCAGGGTCGAGGCCCACGTCGGCAGAAGTTAGAATGAATCCCAGGGTCGAGGCCCACATTGTCAGAATTTGGAATGAATCCAGGCAATGAATCCCAGGGCCGAGGCCCACGTCGTCAGAGTTTTGGAATAAATCCGGGAATGAATCCCATGGTTGAGGCCCACATCAGTATCAGCATAGGGGCGAGGCCCATATCGGTATCAGTTTGGGGCGAGGCCCACATCAGTTTGGGGGTGAGGCCCACATCAGCATCAGTCTGGGGGCGAGGCCCATATCAGTATCAGTTTAGAGCGAGGCTCATACCAGTATCAGTTTGGGGTGCGAGGCCCATATCAACATCAGTTTGGGACGAGGCCCACATCAGCATCAGTTTAGGGCAAGGCCCACATCAGCATCAGTTTGGGGCGAGGCCCATATCAGTATCAGTCTGGGGCGAGGCCCATATCAGCATCAGTTTAGGGCGAGGCCCACATCGTTAGTAGTTTAGGGGCGAGGCCCACATCAGCATCAGTTGGGGGCGAAGCCCACATCAGTATCAGTTTGGAGCGAGGCTCATACCAGTATCAGTTCGAGGGTCGAGGACCCACTACATCATCATTCTTTAGGGCGATGCCCACTTTGTCAGCGGTATTGGATCAAGGTACCCAAGGTCGAGGTGCCCTCGTTGTCAGTTGTAGTTCCGGGATGCGTCTCAGGGCCGAGGGCCCACTGCATCATCGGTATCTGTATCAGTTTTTGTCGGGTATGGCACTCTAAGGGCGAGGCCCACATTATTATCAGTATCAGTCTTGCCGGGTATGGCACTCTGAGGGCGAGGCCCATATTATTATCAGTATCAGTCTTGCCGGGTATGGCACTCCGGGTATGGAGATATCAGATCAGTTCTGCCAGGTACGACACTCCAGGTATGGAGATATCAGATCAGTTTTTGTCGGGTATGGAGATATCACAGCTGTGACACCCTAGGTATGAGGTTAGCATTCAGACTACTGCGACACCCTAGGTACGAGGTTATCATTCAAACAATTGCGGCACTCTAGGTACGGAGACGCAACCGCGACACCCTAGGTACGGGGTTTAGCACGCCAGGTACAGCATGTGGACTATGTGGATTATGTGGATCACCGTGGACTACCGTAGAGTATGTGGACTATATGGACTACCGTGGACTACCGAGGAGTATGTGGAGTATGTGGACTATGTGGACTACCGAGGAGTATGTGGATTATGTGGACTACCGTGGACTATGTGGACTACCGTGGACCATGTGGATTATGAAGACTAGTTCAGACTATTGTGGACTACCGCGACACCCTAGGTACGGGGTTTAGCACGCCAAGAATTTCACATCATCAAATTCAGTTCAGAAAAGCAGGCAAGTCAAATGGCAGCTGGCGAGCCAGGTAAGTAAAAATGCAGTGCCTACATCAGTATCAGTTTAGCTGAGAATGACAATCCGAGAATGGAGCAGAGTTCGAGAATGAACAAGCCGGGAATGGCACTCCAAGAATGGAAACACAGTTCGAGAATGAACAAGCCAGGAATGGCACTCCAAGAATGGAAACACAGTTCGAGAATGAACAAGCCGGGAATGGCACTCCAAGAATGGAAACACAGTTCGGGAATGAACAAGCCGAGAATGGCACTCCAAGAATGGAACCCAGTTCGGGAATGAACAAACCGAGAATGGCACTCCAAGAATGGAAACACAGTTCGAGAAAGAACAAGCCGGGAATGGCACTTCAAGAATGGAAACACATTTCGAGAATGAATAAGCCGGGAATGACACTCCAAGAATGGAAACACAGTTCGAGAATGAACAATTATGAGTTGAATTTATAGAACCTGGAAAAAAAGGTGAGTAATAATAGCACTAGTATCTTCCAAATGAAGATTAGTAGCAAAACAATAAATCGTGAAAGGTCAAAAAGGTATGGATCTTGTCGGAGAAAATAAAAGAAAACAACAAAACAAATCACAATTATTAGGAAAAGACAAAGAGATATAATATTTACAGAAAGTAACGGCTTGAATGGCGTCTATGCGTCAGGTACAAGCTTCCCATCCAATTTTCTTAAAAATTGGCAAACAGGGTATTTTTGAGTCAGATTCCCGAGACTTAACTGTTGTCTTTCTTTTCGGAATTGTGTATATAACACGCGAATTTCGTGATACATATTTCCAATGGGATGCGTCTCAAGAGTCTTAGATATTTCATCCAGAGACTCCTTACTCAAGCCATCCCTAATGAAATTAATCTTATCTTCACGGTTATCAGACATCATTCCTAAAGAACGACAATGAGTATTACAAAACATACGATAACATTTATAGCATACACCTGTTCTCTTAGCTCTTCTTTTTTTAGCATAGGTGTTTCTTCCTAAACCAGGCAGATGTGAAATAAAAGAGTCAGATGACTCACCCGCCAATCAGACTCGTGCTTCAATAATCCAACGAATGTCATTAGGAATACCTTTGATCATCAATAATCTCATTCGTTCCAAGCGAGCTTTGTAGACTTCCATCAGAGAGTTTTGAGGGAGAAAATGAAATTGCTTGTGAAGATTTGCGAGAGCGTCTTCCATCTTGAAATGTGACTTTACCTACCAAATTAAACACAAAAAATAAAACACACCAAATATGAATATATACACAAATTGTGTGGGTTGTCTCCTAACTAGCGATAAGTTTAAAGTCGTCAGATAGACATGGTTGCCCGAACGTTGGGCTGGATCTGAAAGTGTGATATTTTCTTTTTTTTTGCTCTAATGATTCTCCCCAGTAGTGCATGACATGCTTGTTTTTAACCTTGAATGTTTTGTAGGAGTCGGGATCATGTATCTCAACGGCTCTATCTGGTAAAACCTTGGTGATTAGGAATGGACCTGACCACCGTGATTTTGGCTTCCATGGGAAGAGTTTCAACCTTGATTTGTTTAACAGTACCTTCTGCCCTGGTTCTAGTGGTATGCGCATTAACTTCTCATCATGTCTCTTCTTTTCATTTTCTTTGTACAGTTTAGCATTCTCAAAAGGCTGTATGTGAAATTCCTCAAATTCTTTGAGCTGGTGGAACTGTTTCTCTTCTGTTGCTTGTAGTGCAAGAATAGGCTTCTTTAGTACACATAACGCTTTATTTTCAGGCTCCACAAACAATTTTTCAGTAGAACTTTGCATTGCATTGGAGTTCTGGATGGTACTATGTATCACATCAAGTCTGAAATATTCCTTATTCTTTTCGTCATCCGGGAATTCCATGGCTTTGAAAATATTAAATTTTACTTCTTGGTCATGTACCCTCATGGTTAGTTTTCTTTTTTATACATCAATAATGGTTCGACCTGTAGCCAAGAATGGTCTCCCGAGTATGATCGGCACGTCTTCGTCTTCATCCATATCAAGGATAATAAAATCTGCTGGGAAAATGAATTTGTCAACTTTGACCAGCACATCTTCAATTACACCTCTCGGAAATACGAGCGTTCTATCAGCAAGTTGCAGAGAGACTGATGTGGGCATTGTTTCTCTAATCTGCAATTTCCTGAAAATAGAAAAAGGCATCAAGTTAACACTCGCACCTAGATCACACAAAGCCCTACCGAAGTTATGTTCTCATATGATGCAAGGAATGGTGAAATTGTCATGATCTTTCAACTTTGGGGGAAGCTTCCTCTGAATGATGGCGTTGCATTCTTCCGTCAATGCTACCATCTTGTAATCTCCCAATCTCCATTTTTGTGAAAGAATGTCTTTCATGATTTTGATATAGCTGGACATTTGTTCCAAAGCTTCAACAAATGAAATGTTGATATGCATCTTTTTGAACACCTCCAAGAATCGAGCAAACTGCTTGTCCAGTTTGTTTTTCTGGAGACGCTGTGGAAAATGTGGAGGTAGAGTGATTCTTTCTGGTTATTTTTCCTTTGCTTCTTTTTCATCCATATGTGGAACTGTTTTTTTGGAACTTCCTCAATGAATGCCTTGATTCCAACATCTTTATTGATTTCAGTACCGTTTTTAAAATGATGACATGACACTGCTCCTTCCCCATATTCCTTGGATTTGGTTCTGTGTTGCTAGGAAGGTTACCTGGCGGTTTGCAACTCTGAGCATTGGCCAGTCCAATTTGATTCTCCAATGCTTTAATAGAAGTAGATTGGTTTTAAAACATAACATCATATTTTTTTAACTGGGCTAGCACTTCTGCTATTCCTGGTTCATTTGCATGCTTCTGGCCTTTGTTCTGTTGTTGGAATCCAGGTGGTGGATAATTCTTTTTCCCTGAATTGTTGCTCCATGAGAAATTAGGATGATTCCTCCACCATGAGTTGTAGGTGTTGGAATATGGATTATTCCCCTGTCTGTTGAAATTATTGACATAGTTCACCATCTATTCTTGTTGATTTGGCTCTGGTGCTCCTCCATATGGTGAACTTGTGGATCCAATATTGTTTTGCATGCTAAGAGTTTCCAAGAATTTAGATGTCTGGTCCAGCTTGGCATTTATTGCAATGTTGGCTCCAACTTCATAAATTCCAGCAATTCATTGGATCAAGCTCATTTCTGTTGGCCACAATGAATTATTGTTAGCCATTTCTTCAATTAGGTCCCAGGTTTGATCTTCTCATTTTTCCATTAGCGCTCCTCCAGTAGCAGCATCAATTGTGGTTCTCATAAGTCCATAAAGTCCATTATAGAAAGTTTGGACTTGAAGTCATTTTGGAATCTCATGGTGAGGACATTTCCGGAGCAAATATTTGTACCTTTCCCAAGCTTCGTAGAGAGTTTCCGAGTCATGTTGTACAAAAGAATGTGATGTCATTCCTCAGTTTTTCTATTCTGGCTGGTGGAAAATACTTTGCAAGGAATTTGATGGCTATAGTGTTCCAAGTTGTGATGGAACCTGCTGGTAGTGAATGTAGTCAAGCTTTAGCTCTATCTTTCAAGGAATATGAAAAAACCCGCAGTCTCATTGCTTCTTCAGCTGCTCGGTTGTAGTTGAAAGTGTCGCAAACTTCCAGAAAGTTACTGATATGGGCATTAGGATCTTCAGTTGCATTTCCTCCAAACTGTACTGACTGCTGAATCATCTGAATGCATGTTTTGATGTCACATGCATTTGCTGGTAAGAAAGGAAGTACAATACAGGAAATGAAGCCGTCAACCACCGGAATGGTTCTGTCTCGAATATGAATTGGTGGTGCAACTTCTAAAGGTTCAGGTTCCATGTTGACTAGAGCTTCTTAGCCTTCTCGCCTTTCCCTTCTCAACTGTCTGATGGTTCTTTCAATCTCTGGGTCAAGCGGTCGGAGTTCAAAGCTTCTAGTTCGTCTCATGTAGTGTCTGAGAACCTAAAACACAAGAAAACAGAAATAATAAGTAAAAGAAATTAGATACAAGTAACATATCTAACCCCAAAACTAATAGTGAAAGATAAACAAGTCCCCAGCAACGGTGCCAAAAACTTGACCGGCGTTGTCACACGCGTATAACGCAAGCACACGTATCATTCAAGTAGTATAAAATGTATCGATCCCACAAGGACTTAATACCTAAGCTATTAGTTTTATGAGGTCAAATGATTATTAGTATCTAATGGATTGATTGTTTGATTGGAATGGTGACTTAAATTTAAAACAAGTAAATAAAATGGCGCGAAAGTTGGTTGAGGAAAATTCAAATTTATTAAACTATCCAGGGTTGTGATTCTTCTAATATCTTTTTAAAGATGAAGTGGTTATTCCATGTTTGTGTAATATATTGGTTTACTAACCTGGAACACGAAATTCTACAAAAGCCTCTGTCGATGGTCGTATGCAAATACCCAGTGTAACCCAATTAAATCATATGTATATGTCATCAAATTACCTGAATTTATTAAGACTAAGTTCCAATTGTGGTTACCCTCGCCCGACAAGTATATGTCTATCCTGTAAGGAAATCTATTAAAGTGTTATCTATCCTCAAGGAAGATTGTGGGCTATTAAGTCTAGGGTCTTAAACCTAAAATTCCTTCGTCAAGTTTATTTTAAGTTTACCAGATCAATCTTATTAGTGGCCAGTTAACAAGAAGCATTAAGCTTAAGACTTAATAAGTAAACCTTTATATTACCCAAACTATAAAATAACCCCTTATAAACCAGTGATATTGGATTTCATCACAACCCCAGATAACAGGCTTAGCTACGACACATATTTACAACTAGTAAAAACTTCAAAATAAAAGATATAAAGTAAAATGCTAAAAAGTAAATAGTGGAAATTAAAAAGGTAAAAGTACAATAAAAGAAAATGCTAGGGGTTAAAGGATCCACTTTCATTACTACTATTTTAGATATCTCCCTTAATATAATATATTAACTTGTGTGATATTACCAACCAGCCATATAGGCGGTAACCTGATTAAGTCAAATTAATAATTAATTACCAACCGACCAACCAGGCGGTATCATTGCTTAGTCAGGTTAAAATCAATTTAATATCAATTACCAACTGGCCAATATAGCGGTATCCTCATTAAGTCAAGTTTTAAATAGTTATTATATTATAATTAAGGGAGATTAATCTAAATAGCAATAATAAAAGCTTTACCTTTCACCCCAGCAGGGGGAAGTTACCTCCTCATTGCTGAATAGTAAAAACTAAAAAAGTAAAGAAAATAAATTACTATTACAAAGAGTAAATAAAATTAATTACAAAACTGAAATTAAACAAACTAGATACAAACTCTTTAGAATTCTCAAGGAATTACAGAGAGGAAGGTACATCTGAAACTGAAATTTCGAGCTGAATTTATAGGCGTCGACAGACTTCACGCATCGCGACGCGTCACCCTCTTCGCGTCGCGACGCTTTATGATATGCGGCGTGGTTTGCGGAGATGACGACACGTGGTCAGTTGGATTCGCGATAATGTGACACGTGGCAGAGGGCGTCGGCAACTCAATGATTACGATGACGTGGCTGACACATGGCGATGTTGATTGTCGGTACCGTGTGATTGTGACATGTGGCACAAGATGATTGATTGATGATGACGTGGCTGACACATGGCAAGCTGAATTGGCATGTGACTGATGTGGACGCCACGTGGCTGACACATGGATGACATGTAGGCGACACGTGGCGATGGCGATTGTCGGTAGCATGTGATGGTGACACGTGTCCGGCGTACGTTAGCATGATTTGTTGTGATGTTGACACGTGACAGGCGCACATTAGCAGATTCGGCGCACGTTAGCACCCAACGCATTTTAGCAGAACCCCTTTGATTGGTTCACGTGTCCCGGCGTATTTTAGCAGAGGTCCGGCGCACATTAGTGTTCGCGACGCGCCAAAAGATGATTTTCCCCTTTTTTCTGTTTTTCACTGTTTTGGCCCCGAATCACCTCCGAAGAGTCCAGAAACTTTTTTTATCTACAAAATAACACAAAACACATCAAAATATTCACAAAACTCAATAAACTATACAAAATATTAGGTCAAATGAGTGAGAAATAGTGATACATTTACCACTCATCATTGGTTTTTGATATTTTTATTTGAAAAGTAAAGTATGAGATCAGTTTTATGAAATTTGTACCATGTTTCTCCGTTTTAGATGGTGAATATGTGCGTATAAGTTTTCTGACTCACATCAGGTACGCTTCATGAATTAATGGGTAATGATGTATAAATATTAATACAAATTTAAAGATTTTCTGACAAATAACGGTATTTGTATATATGTTTATTTTTACTATTTGTAGATTCATACTTTTAATTTTCACGATTTATATGTGGTTACTTACTGAGTTCTTATAAATCACGCCACCATTATTGCTAGTTTCGCAAGTTAGCAATTAGATCGGTCAGCCATCAAGCTTTGGACGCTCATGCTCGAGACAAAGGATCACCCAGGCTATGCAGTCACCCGTCCTAAAATCCTGGGAATGTTATGAGAGTCTAGAGATTAAGTTGTTTATGATTGTAACGTGTAAAGCTCAGTAATGTATATATGTTTATAAATAAAGTTTTGATTAGTATGTGTGTTTGTGGGCACAGAACCTGGAGATTTGGCGATGTGAATGTGTCTTGAGCTGGACTGAAGGTCATTTTTTTTTTGTATTTGATGTCTATTACATGTTGTTTTGGTGCTGGACTAAGATCCAAATAATTCAGTATTCCGGGTGGGTCATGTCCGTTTGTCGTTAGTTTTGAGGTTCAGGGAGATGGGTTATACCCATCTCTTACCGGTGACACCATGTCTCTTGCGGGGTGTTACACATAATAGTCTTCTTCTTAGTAGTGCTATTTAGGGTTGGCAGATGTAGGAGTGTGCATTAATCGATTTTAACCGATTAACCAAACCATTTCGACCAATTATTTTTATAATGGTTCGGTTATAGTGATTAAATCATTTTTTTCGATTAAGATTGTTAATATTTTTTTTGGATTCGGTTAAGGTTATGAGATTTGTATAACCGAACCGACCAATTAACCGATTACAAACCATAATTTAACTTTATATATATTTTTAATTAAAACGAAATTAAAACTTTTACCCTTTGCATCTACTGAGTGTAGTTGTAGACTGTTTTTTTTTTTGATGAATTTAAATTTATCTTTTGTTGTTAAACACATATCTATTTGTCTTTTTGATGAATTTAAATTTGTATTAATGTGTTAATATGAATTGTTATTTGTGGAGATTTTGGACTGGTTAATAATCGAATTAACCAAAACCGATCGAAAAATAATGATTATTGCGGTTAATGGTTATGTGTCATCATATTGTTAAATCAGTTGATCATTTACCTAACCAAATAATTTCAATTCGGTTAAAAAAATCAATGATTAACCGACCGATGCACACTCCTAGGCAAATGGGTTGAACTTTGAAAAGTCCAATCATATTTTAATTATTTTTTATTTAAGTTTGGGTCTTAATAAACACACTAAAAACATCAATTTAAAGTTTAATAAATTGCGTTTTTTCCAATATCTTAAAAATTATTAACAAATAATACTTGAATTTATGGATGAAATTTTCAAAGTGTAACTCATTTGCCAACCTAGTGCCATTTTATTCACAAATGGGTTAGAATTAACTAGGCCCAACAATGGGTCGATTTAATCGTGTTAAATCTTACTTATTATTATTTTTGTCCTCTAGATCCTCTATGTGTCACTCCAAAAGGAATGTTATAACTAATTGAAATGATAATCTATTATTTTTGTCCATTGGGCCCTAAGATAGTGTCATGTGTCATTTCAAAATGAAGATTATAATTAATTGAAATGATAATTGAATTAATGAATTAGGACCGAATTAAATGACTGATAAAATAATTGAAATAATTTTAAAATGATAATTGAAATCTAGTCCTATCAATTTAAAACATGAACACAAATAGGATTATGAAGCACTTTCTCATGAACATTTTAACAATGAAATTTTGGTACCAAAATCATACTACGCTTTACACATTATTATTTAAAATCTAATTACATTTATTTATGTCTCTAATTTCATATAATACATTTATATTATATGTAGTAATGCTATTATATTCACAGTTTGAAGTTCAATTATATCAATCAACATATTACGAAAATCAAGTATTTTTATACGCATTCTCATATGTATGATTATTCATACATCTTATGTCCCATAAAAAAAAAAAATTAAACATACCACAACAAACCGCAAGCTAAATTCCTAGTTATAATTATCTGAATCCAACACATTAATTATTGGGTCAAACCGTCAAAGGATCAAAACCAAACTCATCCATTATTTTTCGTTGTTTTAATAATTATTAAAATATATAATTCAAAACAAGGAAAAAATACTTTAAACAAAATAAATCTACATATTTAGCATCATGGAATTGTCTAAGAAATATCTACATAACTTTTTAAATAAAGTGTTAATTTAAAATTCCGAGAGGTCTAGGGTTTATAATTATATGACAATAAAAATGTAGCCAATTTATCATTGCTACTTTTCTATTTTCGAAAATATATAATAATCATGTTATTGAAAATAATTGGGTTTTAGCAGATTTGATTAATTGACGAACCGATATGATTAGACTACACACTTATTTTTACCGTTTGCTTTTCCTGTTGTGTTGATATTTGTGTGAACTTTTGTTTGGCCTATATTCACAGAATTATTAATCAATGTTTTAAAATTTGGATTGGTCTATCGACTCGTTCTGACAAGAGGGACAAGAGTCAGAAATCTGATTGGGGTCGAATCGAGGGTCGATGCAGGATTAATATTTTAACTATACTTTAATATTTTTACGAAAATATAAAAAATAAAAAAATAAAAAATAAAAAAATCGGACCAAAAACCCACCTGATCAGGATTGGGTAACCAGTTAAACTGGCCTGATTGGTGGCCAATTCGCTAAAATCCAGATTTAGGGAGATCACTACAACCGGACCTTGAACCGGATCTCGATTCAACCGGTCCGACCCACATATTGAGGTTTTTAATCATTGCTATTAACAGAACAATTGGATTTTCTGGATATGAGGTGTATTGATAACTTAAAATAAATGTTGGACTGAATTGATGTTTGTCAATTAAATATAGGCATAGTTAAACAGTTTAATTATTGATTAATCACTATTTGTAAGTGAAGTTATTCGATTTGATCGAAAATCATTGATGATGTGTTTTGTCGATTTTATTTGATTTTTGATTGATTAATCACTGATTAATTAACGATTTCCGAATATATATATATATTTATAAAAATGAATGATTTTTAATGATTTTTGGAAGGTATGGAGAAATAGATTTTAAATTTTTTAATTCAGAAAAATAAAATTGATATTTCGCAAATCTTTTAAATCACTCTAAGAGCAATTCGATTTCTATTTAAACTAACCGGAGATATTAACCCAAAAATTATTTATTTAAATGTTGACTGAACTCATTCGTCAAGGTGCTCGTTAAAATGAAGTGGGAGAGCTCCATAATTTTAAAATGCAACGGAAATTCAACGGCGGCACTTTGCCCTTTTACTTGATTTCTTCTTCATCAAGCTCATGATAATGGAATGGCAACAAAGAGACTGGTCAAACAAGTTGTGGGTGATCTTTATTTTCTTGATTCATCACCTTTTGCAAAGCTCTTGGACTCTTGCTTACGATCAAAAAGCGCAAGCGACACCCGTCGAGTCCACGCTCGTATCATCAAGTCTCATTTCTCGTCGGAAATATTTATTCAGAACAGACTCATCGATGTCTATGTGAAATGCGGCTGTTTGGATGTCGCGCGCAAGCTGTTTGATAAAATGCCTCAGAGGAATGTTTTCACTTGGAATTCGATTATAACTGGTTTACTGAAATGGGGTTTTATTGATGATGCTTCTAGTATGTTTGGTTCAATGCCTGAGCGTGACCAGTGCTCGTGGAATTTGATGGTATCTGGTTTTGCTCAACATGATAGATTCAATGAAGCTTTGGATTATTTATTCAAGATGCACGGCGAAGACTTTGTACTTAACGAGTATTCGTTTGGTAGTGCTCTTAGTGCTTGTGCAGGGTTAATGGACTTGAAAATGGGTACTCAAATTCATGGTTTGTTATCGAAATTGAGGTACTCGTCAGATGTTTATATGGGGTCAGCTCTCGTTGATATGTATGGTAAATGTGGGCGTGTGAATTGTGCTCGGCGGGTCTTTGATGGGATGAGGGAAAGGAACATTGTTTCTTGGAATAGTTTAATTACATGTTATGAACAAAATGGGCCGGCAGGTGATGCTCTTGAAGTTTTTGTGAGGATGATGGATTCTGGCATTGAACCAGATGAGGTCACGCTAGCTAGTGTTGTTAGTGCTTGTGCAAGCTTGTTAGCGATCAAAGAAGGTCTGCAAATTCATGCCTTGGTTATGAAGTACGAGAAGTTCAGGGATGATCTTATTTTGGGAAATGCGTTGGTTGATATGTATGCAAAATGTGGTAAAATTAATAAAGCCAGATGTGTTTTTGATAGGATGCCATATAGGAATGTAGTGTCTGAAACCTCCATGGTAAGTGGCTATGCAAAGGCATCTAGCGTAAAATCTGCTAAACTAGTGTTTACAAAGATGACGGAAAGGAATGTAGTGTCTTGGAATGCACTCATTGCAGGCTATACACAGAATGGGGAAAATGAAGAGGCGCTCGGACTCTTTCGACTTCTTAAGAAAGAGTCTGTTTGTCCAACTCACTATACATTCGGGAATCTACTTAATGCTTGTGCAAACCTTGCCGATTTGCAACTTGGCAGACAGGCTCACACTCATGTTGTGAAACATGGATTTCGATTTCAGTCTGGAGAAGAGTCTGATATATTTGTGGGGAATTCTCTCATAGATATGTACATGAAATGTGGATCAGTTGATGATGGATGCCGGATCTTTGAAACTATGGTGGAAAGAGATTGGGTTTCATGGAATGCCATGATAGTAGGTTATGCACAAAATGGTTATGGGACAGAGGCTCTTGGATTATTCAAGAAAATGCTGGTATATGGAGAGAAACCAGACCATGTCACTATGATTGGTGTTCTTTGTGCTTGTAGCCATACCGGTTTGGTTGAAGAAGGACGAAAGTACTTTTCCTCAATGAGCAAGGAACATGGTTTGGTGCCACTGAAGGACCATTATACTTGTATGGTCGATTTACTTGGTCGAGCTGGTTGCTTAGACGAAGCAAAGAATTTAATAGAGGCAATGCCAATGCTGCCCGATGCTGTTATCTGGGGATCTTTGCTTGCTGCCTGTAAAGTTCATCGAAACATTATGTTAGGAGAGTACGTTGCAGAGAAGCTCTTAGAAATCGAGCCTAGCAACTCTGGTCCTTATGTTCTCCTCTCAAACATGTATGCTGAACTCGGAAGATGGAAAGATGTCGTAAGAGTTAGGAAATTGATGAGGAAACGAGGAGTTATTAAACAACCCGGTTGTAGTTGGGTCGAGATACAGGGCCATGTTAATGTATTCATGGTGAAAGATAAGAGGCATCCTCTGAAGAAAGAAATCTATTTAGTCTTGAAAATGCTCACAGGAGAAATGAAGAGAGTTGGGTATGTCCCAATGCTAATGACAACGAGGCTTATGAGGAGCAGACCAATTCCAATTCAACCTCATATTGCCAAATAGATTTTCAAGTTGATGCTGCCATTAGATAAGTTATTTTTTATTATTTCTAATTTTGTTCAGAAGATTTGTTCTCTATTAGAAAAACATGATTGATTACTCAAGTAGATGATAGGAACAAGCAAGAAAGAAAATATTTTATGCACAAGCTACGTATTCTATCTGTTGTGCATAAACCAAGCATATCAAAGCATAAGTGAGAGATTATATCAGTAAAACTTGTACTTTTTTCTTTTTTGGAATTAATAATACAATTTTTGGTAGATATTACATTTCCTTGTAATATTAATTTCTTGATTTGTGTCAAAGAATTTACGCTCAAACTTTTCTCTCTCTTTTTGTAACGGTGACAAAACGAATTGACGAATCGAATTTGTATCGAATCTTAAACGAATCGAATCAAAATACGAAGGACTCATATTTGATTAATTTATTAAACAAATCCTAATATTGAGATTCGTATTCTTACTAAATGAATCAAATACGAATATTTGTTTAGTTATGATATTATTCAATGATATAAATTACCGTAATTTATTTACATTAATTCTTCATAAATGTGTATATATGAAATACACAATTAATATATTTATTAAAAATGACTTACCAAATATAGACAATATTATTTTTTCCTGTGGTAATTGACAACAATTTTTCGAATTTTAATTGAAAAAATAACAATTAGTAAAGGAAAATAATAAAACGAATCTTAAATGAATAAATGCATTAATGAGTTCAAATTCGTATTCGATTCATTTATTAAATGAATCGAATACTGAAAGTGGTCAAAGTTAAGGGTGTTCGCGGTGCGGTTCAGATCGATTTTTTCGTTTAACACTTCAAATTGCGCGTGTTGGGAAATTAGAAACCTAAATCGCAAATTTGATAAGGAAAATCGCGGCGATTTGGGTTGGCGGTTTGGACAGTTCGAGTCGGCGGTTTGGATTATAAATTTTTTAAAGAAAATTTGCTTATTTTCACATAATAATTGAAGAGAAAATTACATAATTTTCATTTGTATATTGTTTATTATCATATGAACATTAAATATCTTTAATTTCATGGTTAAAGAAGAAGACAAATATAAAATAATGTCTAATTTGAACGTGGGTCGGTTGTTCGGGTCAAAATTTACAATTTGGACGGTTCGGGTCGCGGTTTGGATCAAAACCCGTCACCGACCTAAAATTTACGGTTCGGTTCAAACTAACCCAAAATCATATTCAATATTTTTCTAAACCGCGCGGTTCGGTTCGAGTCTGTGCGGTTCGGGTCGGGTTGCGGTTTGAACCGAAATTATGCACACGGTATAAGAATCCGAGTACTAATTGCAATATGGGCGAGTTTCCCTAGTGCCGAGTGAGTGATTGGTCCTGCAATTGTGTATGGCTTTTCCTTAGTTAGAATCATCCTCTTTTTAATTTTCAATGATTAGCAATAAATATTGGATGCTTGTAATTGATGATATTATTTTGTCCAAAAGAACCATTACTCCTTCGAGATTTATCATATTTATAGGGTGAATAGTATTGAGGTGTCACCCTTCAGTTGACACATGTCCACTTGCATGATGTGCACATGGCAAATGACATGCTCAAATACGAGATTAAGTGTGTTAACACATTATTATGCATGTTAAATTATATTTTTGTGTCAAAGTAAGTGAGTTGTCATTAAGGTTCACTATCTCATTGAGGAATTAAATATTGGTGATGAAGATCGGAGTAGACCTGATATGGTCATCTGGATTCCACAGTGACACTTTCTTCGAGGTGGATACACCCCGGAGGATTCTTCTATTTGAAAGAATAAACATTTATTCCAGAATTATTTCCTATCTCGGAGGGACATGTAGTATCCCTCCGGAGTGACTGGACCCTAGAAGATGTTCCACGTCATCCTGTTTAGGAACACAACTGTGTGGTGACAGATGTCGCTCTCTAATTGAACCAACCTATACTTGCAGCAGGTCCACTTGCAGTAGCTTGCTGAGGAAGATTCATTTGTATCGTCGACACATGTCTTCCATGGTAGGGCTAAATTTGCCACCTATAAATACGAATTTGACCAATTTATTAAACGAATCATTCTTTTCTCTAAATCAATATTCGCTTTAAAACGAATCGAATCGAATGAATAAACGAATCATAATCAGATTGCCACCCTTACTCTTCTGGCTACTATCATAAGAGGCATGATCCATTATGTTTAACTTTAGATTCGTCATGGACCTACTCTTCTAAATTTAGGCCCGCTCGAATTCAAATTTAGACAAACCTAAATCCAATCCATTTGGATTTAGATTAGGTGGATCATGGGTCACACACATGACACATCCCATTGTCGTTCCCAGACAGGTCTTAACCTAGACAGTTTAATCGAAAATAAGTAATCACTCCAAGAGCTATTTGTGATTAATTAGAAATAATTATGGATTAATCTAAAATTAATCATGAAGGGAAAAGTTAACATATCACATGGTTAAGAAAATCCAAAACCTATCTCTCAAGATCCTCTAAATCTAGGTATGACAACAAACCATGTATGATACGAGGATGCTAATAGACGTACGTGACCTGTTTAACCAACATATATGAAAATTCGACCCATATTTGGTTCTAATGTACCGAGCCCCGGCGAGGATCCCATTCACACATGTATTTTACATCTATAATAACATATATTAATATATGTACCTAATCCGTCTAACTAACGGGTATAGAAAATTTTTCATGTCCCGCCCCTAACTTATCGGACCCCTGCGGGTCCCCATCCTATATGGATTTTTGCCACCCCAATCCAAATCTAGTTAAGTCAATATAAATATGGAACATTTTGATATAAATAGTAAAATTTATCATTTTTAAGAAAATATAATAAATTAATGATATTTGTGTTATTATCTTGGTAATAATCTTTTAAACTGAAGCATATTCTCAATCTTTTTCAATCATTTCTAACAAAATCATTATATTTTTCATACAAAATCAGCAATCAAAACTCAAAAAAAAAAAAAGATTAAAAAACGTAATCAGATAATTTTTGGAATTGAAAATTGATTATTTAATCTGTCAAAATCGCCCAATAATCGGTATTGATTCAAAATGATCAAAAGCAGCCGGATCGAATAATTCTAATAGCAATTGCGATCAATTTCCGAATAATCGGGGTTTCAATATGACAAGTCTCGATAGATATTATGCTAGGGTTTAGGTTATGGCAAATATATTAAATTATATTTATCAATATGCCCAAAAAAAAACTAGTTTAAAATAAACATCACCACACAGCTACGTCCTAATAAATTCCAAAATAAAATTTATATCTCTCAATATGGTGTGGTTTGATAACAAAGAGCTTAAGATTTGGTTATGAAGTCCTGAGTTCGAATTTAAGGAGTGTATTTCCTGTATGAGTTTGGGACAACCGGAAGTTTTATTTACTCTACTTAACTCTGAGTCTGGTGATTTGACTGCGGAATTTCTGAAAAAAAAAAAAATTATGTCGACATTCTAACATATGACAATGAATCTTATTTCAAATTTGTGAAAAATAAAACAGTTTTAATTATCTGCATTACCGATGCCAAAATGGGCCCACCATATCATCATGACCGTTCAAGAAATGCTTTGCTTTTGATGAGGTGAGGTGACTGGTGAGTCCCACTGTAAGATGATGTGGTACCATGTACAGTAATTTATGACTGCTTGGATGACACAATTTATGCCACCTCTAAAGGATTTGTGTCAAAGTTATTTTTACCATCGACCATATTCTACCACACTAATTTGGTAGGTAATTACCATAACCAAAGTGCATGCTTTTTTTTTCAATTTTAATCACATATTTCTTAAGGTTAAGTTTTATAAAATTTTCTGTCATATATTTTAATAGTAATATCGATTAAAATTCAATTATATACAAATTATTATATAATAATTATCAATCATAATTTATAAATACATATATAAAAAATTCAATTTAATATCGAATCGAAGACCTTAAATAAAAGACACCAAGATAACTTTATGAAATTGAAGATAACATATTACTTTTAAGAATAATTTTTCGAAATGCCAATATATAACAATTATTTTCATTATATTCTAATCAATGAAAATAGGATCCTAATACCCTGAAAATAGGATCTAGTAGTATCTTAAATAATTTAGGAGTCCTAAGTCATAAAAATTTCTCCTAAAATTTTTCCTATTGCTATGAGTAGGGATCCGAGACCACAGCTTAAGCTGTCTGTCTATCCCTCAAAGCCATCACTATTATGTATAAAGTAAACTCCATGAATTGCCTTGGTAAAATTTTTGGGCTTGAGTGGTTTGCTCTCTCTTAAATTTAAGGTTCGAATCTCACTAGATGCATTTCCTTGGGGCCATGCCCTCAGGTGTGAAAAGACAGCAACTTACCATGATATGTGTTGGGAAACTTCGGAGAGCACGGGGCACAGATCCCGAGAATTAATCGAGGTGTGCGTAAGCTGACCCGGACACCCCGACTATCCAAAATATATATATATATATATATATATTATGTGTATAAAGTAAGAAGAATGCTATGAATATTCAAGTCTTATTCTTTTAACTAAATGCTAAAGAGCTAGATAATCAAGACTTGTGAACATTAATCTAATTTATTTCTGGCAGCATCATGACTAAAAAAAGAAGAAAAATAATCATAATCAAGTTATTTTCTACGTGGTAGGCAAAGAAAGTGTTAAAAGTAAATATTCTTTATGTCACATTTAGAATGACACAAGTCTTTTCACAATTGAATTGTCGCCTCTAGCATTCATGATTTTCGTTAAGAGATTAAATTAGAATTAAATAGAGATAAAATTATCATCAAAACGATATTATTTTATTGATAATTAAAAAAATAAATAAGTAAAATCAAAACTACGTTTTTTTATTATAATTTTATCTCATCTGTAATTCTCATTTAATCTCCATATCAATATTTTTTGGTTAAATAAAGAATTGGATTGTAGTGTTCGTAATTTCAATACCACATGTCCCTAAGGGGTGTGATTTGATGGTGTAGAGTTTAGAATCTGGTTTTCAGGTCATTGGTTCGAATTCAGGAATACGTTTCTTATAAGAATCTGGAACAGCCGGAAATTTTACCTGTTTCACTTAAACTCGCAATGAGTGGTTTGACGGTGAGATTTCCAAAGAATTCTAAAAAAAAAAAATCAATACCACATGTATCCATATCAAGATAGATTAGTAAAACCCTTATAATTGTGCAAATTTACCCTTCTTTAAAAAAGAAAGGGTAAAAAAAGAATGCTACTATGAATTAGAATTGAACACGATGAAAGAAGTTAAAAAAACAAATGTCTCAAAAAGAATTTAATTTGCTTTCTTAAGAAAGCCTAGTTGTAGCAATAGAAACACACCACACAATCCATTTTTAATTGTGTGGATATTATTGCAAGCTAGTCATGTTTATGTAGTAGTGCCTATAATGATTTAAGTCTATACACTTGGACCTCCTTACATTTTTGCCATAATTAAAGATATAGTTTTCATGTATGGCGGCTATGTATCAATCATGAAAAGGTGTCTCAAAAGGTCAAAAGTTATGCTTCAGGCTTATATGTTGTTAATTGAAAAGTTTTTTTTAGTTAATTTGAGATATTTTTCTTGTTAAATTTCGTTTATCATTTTTTTTAATGTGTATATTGATTTTAGTTTTTTTTTTTTTACTTAGTATATGATATTTTCTGTAACACTCCCAATTATCACGCCGATCTTTTTGTTTTGTTTTTGTCATGTGAAAATATAATATTATCCAGTCGTACATGATATTTTTCTCATCACTCATCGACTCACATGTATGCATGTCATTCTTTTTACATGATCATTGTTATGTAAAAAGATAATGTAGGGCCACTCATGTATGGGTTTAGCTCTGATGCTATATAAAAGTCTGTATGCGTAACTCATACTAGAAGCTTATAATTCATGAGTTGAGAGTTGTCTTAAATTTATATTCTAAAATGATGAATTATTTGCGGTCGATTTGAGATATTTTTCTATCATTATGTAAAATCCAACATACTAATATTAAAGACAAGTCTTCACATATCCCTTATATAGAACATAAATGATCTTATTATAAGGTCTATATTAGATTAAATAAAATAAAATAACCCTCAAAAGAGACAAACTACTCAAGACAACATTTGATGTGGAGTTTCGTGAACTTATAAGTTAGCATATATGCTAGTGTTTAAACGTTACTTTAAAAGCACAGTTAACGGTAGCATTAAAGTTGTCTTATATTCTCACAAAATCGAACCACACACACACGAGATTATTTTTTTTTACACTAGCTTATACTTTAGCTTTTGTTCCATAACTTATAAGCTAACATATACTCTTAGTACAATATTTTCTACCAAACTCAGCTCATGTGTCCAACTATTAGCTCTCGTACCTATGGTTTAAAAAATCGGGCTGGCCGATTGAACCAGTCAAATAGGGAACCGATCGTGAGTTCGATCAGGTTGAATTCTAAAAATCGGGTATTAAAAATTGGTCAAAATCAGTAAAAATCGATAAAATCGGTGAACTAGACCAATCGGTTCCTAAATTTTTAAATTTTTTTTAATTAATTAAAATTATTTATGATTTCATCCAATTTTATCGATTCAATAGAACAGTTCAACAGTCGAATCATGATCCGTTGAATTTTTTAAATCATCGATTCAATCACCAATCTAATTTTTAATCACTGCTCGTACCATATGCTAATAAAAGCCCTTAGATGTCATGTATTTTGGAATATCAACTATGTGCTATCATTATATAATAAGGTATAGCCTAAGTATATTTTTATTTGAGGGTAATTAATTAGATGCAATACTATTAGTTGGAAAAGTCTAAATTGCAAATTAACTAATTGATTATTGGTACACAAATATATATGTTTCACTGTCATCCCAACTCCAAAACAAATTTTCATAGGAACTCATACTTTCAACATCCTTAATTTTTTATTTTTTTAAATGGTGTCTGGCTCTTTTATATTTTATTTTTTTGAAAAAAAAGATGGGCAAGTAATGCCCAAAATAACTTTTTTGACCCATTATTTTCTCCCAAATTCGAATACAAGTGGTAAAAAAAAAATTGATTGAAATCCATTTGACTAAATCTGAAAAGTAAGAACGTTCGTGACCTTCAGAAATGGTAATTAATTATGGGGGCGAGTTGGGATTTGCCAATATGACATCTTCCCGAGTCTGATAGTGGTATTTGAGTCGTGATGAATTTTTTGGATAGAACGGTTTAGGATTTCAAATTTTTATCGAGATTTAAGATGGAAAATCATTCCGAATCCTAATTGATATTTTATTCGGAATAAATAATCTCGCCGAATCATGCACTAAATGGTACAAAATACTAAAACTAAATCGGTACATACATACATACATACATAAGCCCTTTGGTGGCAAGACAAATGTCTTAAGACTTGATTGTCAGGCCATAGGTTCGAGTTCAGATGATGCATTTCTTGTAAGAGCCCGGGATTGCCGGGGATTTTACCTGCTCTGCTTAAGCCCGAATCGAGTAGTTTGACGGCATAATTTTCAATGGTTTCAAAAAAAAAAATACATTCATGCATGCATGCATGACGCATAGATGGCATGCATGTGTATGATTTATAAGCTAATTAATCTATTTCTAAACTCATCTTATTCCTAAGATAAGATCAAATCCCCTATCTTTCACTTTGCTATAATCATTACATATTCCAAATTAACTATCTAGAATATGTTATTCAAATATGACTTTACTCTTAATATCTATTGCTTTCTTCTACCATCATCCAACATATTTGACATATTAACATGAATAATTAAATATCAATTAGGTTCTTGACACTTAGATTCCTGATGTCTCTAATTTTTTAATTACTCGTCCCTGAACTAATATAAAGTTTTAATCGGTATAGAAAAAGCATACCTTTTAAGTTTTTTTTTTTTTTTTTTTTTAATATTATACTCGTGTTATCAATCTAATATATATTTTTTAATTTTTTTTGAAATCGTTGGAAATCCCGCAGCCAAACCACCCCTTTCGAGCTTAAGCGGAGTAGGTAAAAACCCCATCTGTCCCAGAATCTTACAAGAAACTTACTCCCTGAATCCGAATCCAGGACCTTAATGTGAGACCCTAAACCTTACACCACCAAGCCACGCCCCTTGGAGAATTATCAATCTAATATGATAATTACATTTATCTGGTGAACAAAAAATTATAATGTCAAAAGACATAATATATAATTAAAACAATATTAGGGACCTGAATGTTTAAAAAAGTGAAACAGCTGAGATGTAAATACCAGTCTCCTTTCATAAAATTCTGTTTTATATTTCAACACAAATCATGACATGCCATGCTCCGCCGCCTTCTATCTAAAAACTCAATTAATTTCTTGAATCATAATCTACAATAATATCTTATCCAACACTACTATAAATTTATAAAGTTGATTTATCTATAAGAGTCCAAAACATATAATATTTGAATTCGATATTAAATTAAGTTTTGTATTCATTTTTTTTAATAAATTATAGTTGATAAGAATAACCCAACGTACGAGATTTCCTATACTATAGGATATGCGGAGGATTTAATATGTATAAAATTTATCATTACATTCTTTCTAAATAGACTGTTTCCTCAACTCGAATATATTATCTCCAAATTACAATGAAATAATCTTACCATTGCACCAAGACTAATCCTCTTACATCAATTATGTTTGGTAATTATTGAATAATAATTGTTATATATAAGTATATTTTAACAGTACATTATTATTAAAACACGCGTGTCAAAACAATATGAAAAACTTATTATAGTTCAACTTAGTACTGTATCCAAATTCAACAAATAAAACAATTAAACAAAAACCAAAGCTTCAATATTTCCATATATACACAACATAAATTTGTCCATATCTCTTTGTTTCATATTCATAGTACAATTAAAATATTTTCAAATATGTGTGATGAAACTATCAATCTTCCTCCTGGTTTCAAATTCTTGCCAACAGATGAAGAACTTGTGCTTCACTTCCTCTACCGCAAAGCTTCTCTTTTACCTTGCCATCCTAACATCATTCCTGATCTTGATCCTCGTTTCCATGATCCTTGCCAACTCAATGGTCTGTTTTTTTTTTTTTTTTCCAATTCTTTAATTACTTAGTTTCATTAACTACTATTTTACGTAACACCATGTTATTTCAACAGGCAAGGCTTTGTCTAGTGGGAACAAATGGTATTTTTTCAGCCAAATTGATCAAGACAATCGAGTAACTGAAAATGGGTATTGGAAGCAATTGGATTTTGAAGAGCCTGTTTTCACTGACGCTGGGAAAAAGATTGGAATGAAGAAATATTTTGTTTTTTATGTTGGTGAAGCTCCACTTGGTGCAGAAACCAATTGGATTATGCAGGAGTATCATCTTTGCAACTGTGGGACTAGTGGAAATAAATCTTACAACATAGAAGGAAATCGAAAATTCATCAGTAAGGTACATGACCTCGTCTGTTTATTTATCTGAAATCTGAATAAATTGAATGTCTAGAATAATATCACACATCTGAAATAAATGAGTAAACTCAAAATATAAGTATTGGACAACCCTCAACTCTCAAACTAATATTTGGAGTTGAGTAAGCTCATAAATTTCAATATGATATTAAAGACACACTCATGGACGAATGAGACTACACTATCTACTCACGTGTCACATATCAGGAAAAAGACCGGCCAACACGTGAGAGGGAGTATTGAGGGAACATATTTCATATTATATGAGATGAATGGATAAATTCAAGATATAAATATTAAACAACCTTTTAACTCTCAAGTTAGCTTTTAAGTTGAGTTAGACTCATGAATTTCAGTACTGAAATCATTTAATATATGTAGGGTTGTTGTAAATGGGTCTTGTGCCGAGTATACGAGGGAGAAGGCAAATCTCAAAGTTTCTACTATGGAGACGATGATGGTGATGACAATGGATCTGAGCTTTCATGTTTAGATGAAATGTTTTTGTTATTGGATGATGATCTAGCTGATATAAGTTTCCCAAATTAGGTTATATATTTTACATTTACTTAGCTATATATACCAGCTAGGTTTTATCCCTAGTGAAACAACTATTAATTGGTGCTTCGCTCTTGCTTGTTAGTTATTATGTATTGTATTAATTAATCTACAAATCTTTTTATTATAATATCATCTTTGATTTGAGTTATTGTGTTGATTTAGGAAAATTATCATTTTTCACTCGAAAATATATAAAATTTTAGTGAAACGTAAAGATTTTTAAGATATATCAATCTTCACTCGAAGATTTTGAAATATATCAATTTCTATAAACTAATGGTGGAATAATGATAATTTCATGGAAATCCATACACACTTCAAGTTGAAATATATACACTTTGAGTTTTACTAGACTTTCGTGGAAAGTTTATAATTTCCATTTAATTTATTATTGTTGGTTTGTGTTCAAGCTAAGTTAAACTTTTGAGTCCAATGTTAGCAATCTTTTGGTTTTGTATCAATCTATAGTCTCTTGAATTGCATGCATCACACACTTAAGAGTCGTTACACTTTTTCCGATTCGGTTTACGGTTCCGGTCCACTTAAGTATGGAACCGAAACCGAACCGGAATAAACCGGTTCGGTTCCGGACCGCCGGCCGAGTCTACTACCACGCCCCTCAAGAGCATTGGATTCAGATTAGCAACACATGGCCTAAGCTAAGGACATTTCTGGTCCAGCATGGTCCTGTGGTGTAGCATTTGAAGATTTTATAAAGGCTATCAAATTGTTTTTTTTTTTTTTTGGAATCGTTGGAAATTCTACTGCCAAATCATAGCTCCCGAACTTAAACGAAGCAGATAAAATCTCCGACTGTTTTAGGCTCTTACATGAAACGCGCTCCATGAATTCGAACACACGATCTCAATATAAGATCATAAACTCTACATCACCAAACCACGTCCCTTAGAGATAATTTCCCTTTCATAATTGAATATATACAACTTTATCTGGCTTGAAATGTAAACTATTGTTATAAAATATATACAACTATTGTTAAATGGAAACTCAAATTATGAAATAAAAATGGACATTGTTTGATAATACCATACTTTTAAGGCTAATTAATATTTGACAATATATTATTACGGACAATATATGCTTTTATCAAACAATTGTGGGGTAAAATCACTTTAAATTTTTAAACTATTGTAATAAATATTTACCAAACACTTTATTAAATATATTAATTGCTTTCTATAGTTTCTGCTTTTGCTTATTTATGGCGTGGCCGCTGCTGCCTTGTGCCAGAAATAAAGATTTATATGATCAAAAAAAAAAAAAAAAAGTAAACTTTAAAAAAACTTCCAGTGCTTGCTTAGTTGCCTTAGCTTAACTTTTGGTCACAAAAGTTGTAGGCCTTCAAACGTTTTAATATATAGTTTTATTAGATGACGCAGTACGTAGGGCTAGTATTATAAGCGATAAATATAATATATTATTCTTATTATTTATGAATGTATTTTTATTTATTTTTATTTTTTGTGTAATTTTCTTAGAATAGTATATTCAGTTGTATGTTTATAATGTTTGTAAATGCAAATTAACTGAAATTTAAAATAAAGTAGTTAGTAAAAATATTTAAAATTGATTTTCAATTATATCATTAATTATTTGCGAATGTGAAAGAATGGAGATTAGGAAAATTAATATTATTGTTCATTTATTAGTAAAATATTAATAAAGGAAAATATGAAAGGTTGGAATGTGGATTGTTAAAGAAATTTCTTTTTAAGTTAAAATATTTAATAATAAAAAATTAATGACCTGATGATGTATAGCAAGGAATATGAAAGAACCCACTTGTATAAGTAGACATTCTCAGATATAAGAAGCTAGCGAGGATAGTATAATTTAAAAGGATAATTTTTAGTTTTTATATATTAATATAGATTACAGATTAGTACATAAAGATGATGCTATTTCGATTTGAAATTTTGACATAAATTTGAGGCTAATCCAATGGTGAATATTAAAAGTCAAAGTATTCATTATTAGATTACATGAAATAACTGGCTTAAAAATTGTTATTAAAATTTTAAATTGAAATGGCTTAACCCTATATATAAAATTATCAAGAAGTCCAGTCACTTATTTTTATTTCCCTATCATATAGTTCTTCAGACGATTAAAACTTATAATAGAAAATCTTAGGGAATGAATCCTTAAACTATGCGATTCATATTGGATCTTTGATAATCATGAAAATCCTAAAATAAATCTAGGATCAAGATGATAACTTGGTAACATAAGAGGAATCGCCTTCTTTTTTGCTCCATGTCTAATATACTCAATCACAAATCTATCCGATGTGACATTGTATAGAACACTGTTGGGTATAATGTGTTATTAATCAATCTTAACATGCACTATTCAATTAAATTTTCGCTAACATACAATCAATAAAACATAAATAAAGATATTTGGAAAAACCTGAAAATGGTTGAAGAAAATCGAAAAACTAGAATCAAGTCGAGTTGTCTCCGTCCTTAAGAATTTATTAGCCCCGTCTCGGTGGTCTACAGATTTCTTGTGGCTAATGTTCTCTCAGGATTACTTGGTTGCTTCTTGTAGAAGAGAGACTCATTTCTTCAAAAACTTGAACAAAGAAGATTTGTGGAAATTCTCAAACACTCAACTTTATAAGTATGTAAGAATATGATGCTTTTTTTTTTTTTTTTTGGATGTTTGGAAATGAACCCAAAGCTCCCTTTTTATAAGCATGGAATGATGCCTTTGTGGGCACCCTTTGGTTTAGAGTGTAACTCTCCTAAGGGTTATACTCATTCCTAATGTCTTTTGGAACCTAGAGACACATACCTTCACTTTAGAGGATGTCATTTCATCTTTGTGCCTTTCCCATAAGGCACTTCTTAAGGGCATGCCTCTCCTACATTTTTACTATATATTAGAGAATTTTCCTCCCCAACAATTCTCTAATATTAATACAGACACTTAAGAGAGTTTTGTGAAATAAAACTACATCGGAATAGGTGGCTTTCGCCTTGAACCTTTCCTAGTGAATGAAAATCTAATTTACTTGGCAAACCAATGACCCATAGTCTTGAATTGTTTCACCGTTGGTGTAAACCAAGACAATAGCCATCACACAGCTTCATTTTGACCATTTTGTGTTTTACGATTGTGTTCAATTTAGCTATGAACATCGGTCTTGGCTTCATCAAGTACTTTAGGGAATCCAGCCTTTAAAATTCTCATGGAAGCGACCTCACTTCTTACTTGAAATAAGTGATCTACTATAAAAAGGTAATTCTTCTTTACCCCATTAGAACTCCTCCTAATATAACCTTGATAGACAACACTTTGCGTCATTATAGGAATGGAAAAAAGTATAAAACCCTACAGTGCTTGTTGTGAATTACACAAAGTTTCAGCTGTCCATTTTGAACCTAGATCTTGGAATCTCCAGTAAGCTAGGTCGGATTTCCATAGTGACAATTCATAATTTGTAGGCTTCAAGCTCATTCCCCTCGATGACTTCTCAACTTGCTTTCTTGGTAAACCTTTAGTAAGTGGATCCGCTAGGTTTTCCTTCGATTTGACATTATCTATTAAAATTCTATCGCTTGAGAACAGTCGTCTTATGGTATTGTGTCTTCAAAGTATGTGTCGAGACTTACCATACATTGTATTTTGGGCTCTTCAAATAGTCGATTGATTATCTGATCGGCATAATCACACGCGTATAATGCAAGCACACGTATCATTCAAGTAGTATAAAAAGTATCGATCCACGAGGACTTAATGCCTAAGCTATTAATTTATGAAGCCAAATTATTACAAGTATCTAATGGATTGGTTGTTTGATTGGATGGTGACTTTAAACTTAAAACAAGTAGATAAAATTACACGAAAGTAAATTGATGAAAATTCAATATTATGAAACCATCCAGGGTTGTGAATCATTCCAATATCTTTAAAAGATGAAGTGTTTATCTTACGTTTGTGCAATATATTGGTTTATTAACCTGGAACACGAAAATATGTAAAAGTCTCTTCCGATGGTAAGATACAAATATCCAGTATAACACAATTAATCATATTCATATGTCAACCAAGTTACCTGAATTCATTAAGATTAAGTTCCAATTATGGCTACCCCCGCCCGACAGGTATATTCATATCATGTAAGGAAATCTATTAAAAGGTTATCTATCCTCAAGGAAGATCGTGGGTTATTGAGTCTAAGATTTAAACCTAAAATTTCTTTTCTAAGTTTATTTTAAGTTCAATCTTATTAATGACCAGTTAACAAGAAGCATTAAGACTAAGACTCAATAAATAAACCTTTATATTACCCTAACCGTAAAATAACCCCTTATAAACCAGTGATATTGGAAATCATCACAACCTCAAATAAATGGCTTAGTTACAACATATATCTAAGGCTAGTAAAAGATTAAATAAAATAAAAGACATAAAGTAAAAGCTGGAAATTAAAAACGTAAATAAAACAATAAAGAAAATGCTGGGGGTTAGAGGATCCACTTTTAATATTTCAAAATTAGAAATCTCACGTATTGTCAATGTTTACCGATTAATTAATTATATTTAACTAGACCATAAAGGTGGTAATTCCATTTGTCTCAATTAAATCCAACCGACCATATAGGCAGTAACAAGGTTATTACCTAAACCGACCATATAGGCGGAAACTACGTCTTAAATGAAAAACTGACCATACATGCGGTAAATAAGGTTGTCACCTAAACCGACCATATAGGCGGTAACTAATTAATCCAAATTTTAATTAAAATAAGGGAGATTAATCTAATTTATTATATTAAAAGTCTCACTTTTTCACCCCAGCAGAATGAGATTACCTGCTCATGCTGTAAATGAAAACACACAAAATTTTATTAATTAAATAAAAAGAAAATACAAGATAACTTAAATAAATACACAAGACACTTTCCTTTAGGTTTTCATGGAGAAGTTCCTCCAAAGAAAGCATGAAAAATTTACAAAGTTTAGCTTGGTATTTATAGGCAAATCTAAAGGCTTCCATCAATTTCTCCACCAATTGCTCCACCAAACATGGCACCAAACATGACATCAAACATGACACCAAACATGACACCAAATCCTCTACCAAACATGCAAGCATGTTTGGTGGAAGTTTGATAATTTTTAATTTTTTAATTTTTTTATTTTTTTATTTTGAAAATGACTTTAATAATTATATATAACACACTTCCAGATGTTTTTATCGATTTCGGTCATGGAAACTTTAGAATTCGAAATTATTATGAACTTAAAAGTTGTAGATCTTTGAGTCTTCTTTAATCTGGAACTTGAATAACCTCAATCCGATATTGGAGTAAAAATTTATGTCCAAAATACGAAAATTGCGCAAGGTTGGAATTTCCGAAATTGTAATTCGTTAGAACGCCATTTCAAGTTTCCAATCTCCAAAATCAAAATGTCAAGTCCAATTTTTGCCATTATTTGTTCCATATTTCGTCCTAAATAATTCCATTGAGTCCCAATTTTATTTTATCTGCAAAATAAACAAAACACATCAAAAAGTTCATCAAACCCGAGAAACTAAACAAAATATTAAGTAAAAGGGGCGGTAAATATTGATATATTTTCCGCTCATCATTATCACAATGTATGATTATAGTTGGCACTGGCTTTGGCTAATTTGGAATATCTTCTAAGAAAATTCGAATTCATTATGCTTCTTCCACTACTATGTCTAATTCTATGAACTTCTTATCCAAGTTAGTGGTTGTTTTATTTCTTTCTAAATTACCAAATAAGTAAATTCTCCGATTATTTTTACCATTCTTCATATACACAACCAACAAGGTATTAATCAAATCATTGTTCCCACAATATTCATAAGTGTGGTTGAAAAGAGAGTAATATTTTTGTCCTAAAGTTATATCAGAATTCACACATTTTTAACAATGAATTTTTCTCTCTTTTTTTTTATTTCTTTTTATTTCATTTTTTTTTTTTGCATAAGATAAAGAAAGCAACATCTTCAACGAGCTTTGGGCCAGTGACTCCCAAACCAGTTGGCTTTAGGGCACTAGGAGTTAAGACACCCTTACCGACTTAATTACTCGGATTTCAAATGTTTCGTTTTATTTTTATAACATCTTTGATCCATGTAGCGAGCTTTGGGCCAGTGACTCCCAAGCCAGTTGGCTTTAGGGCACTAGGTGTTAAAACACCTATACAGACTTAATGACTCTGATCTCAGACAATTTTTTTTTTTATACACATTTTTTTTTATTTTTTTTTCCATTGCTTTTTAGATGATTCCTCCAATTAAACTAGAACACTGAATATTACAAACTTTTCAAATACATCTCACGGTTGTATGTTACCATGCATGTTGATAATACCTGTCAACTGAACATATGAAGATCCAATTTAGTCAGTATTATGGAGAATTCACAAATTAAATAATTCAAAAGGAAATAAACAAAAATTAACTTGTTACAAAATAGGTTGAGATACGTCTCAGGAGTGGTAATTCCTTACACAGCTATCTCACACCAATTTCACCTGATTAATTAAATTAAAAACACAAAAACAAATTTTTTTTAATTTTTTAATTTTTTTTTAATTTTTGACTAAAAATAACACAATAAAAACAAGATACTAGTCAAATATTCCCCTCCCCCAAACCTAAATGAGACAGTGTCCCCAATGTCTTAAAAAATAGAAGATGAGTTTAGAAGATAATACCTGGTTAGCTGAATTTCTACATCTAAAAATGTCAATTAAAGGTTAAGATCCAGATTTATCCGACGCTTTTTACCACGATCGTTATCAGACCAGTTTATCTTGGAAATGATATGGTCAAATTGTAGTTCAAAGGCTAAGATTTGGTCAATTAAATATGAGGCAGTTCTCGCAGTAAATATGAGTTCTTTTACAGGTTTTGACACGAACCCATTTCTTCGGGCGTCATCAAGAAATACACAAAGAAAATCATAAAATTCATCAGCGTTGAACAATCCAATCGGTTTCTGGTGTATGTTCAAGTTCGCCCAAGATAACACTGTAAAAATTTCCTCCATCGTGCCCAAGCCACCTGACAAAGCAATAAAAACATCAGCACGGTTAATCATTTCTACTAGTCGTTCAGACATACCTGACACGATCAGCTCTTCTCCGTTTGATGGTCCAATAAGATTCGCCTCCGCCAAAGGTTTTGTGATGATTCCCAAGACTTGGCTGCCTCCTCCCTGTACAGCCCTTGAAACGATCCCCATTAGTCCAAGATTGCCACCGCCATATACTAGGTGCATATTCCTTTCAGCTATGACTCGACCCAATTCATGTGATGCCTCAACGAACTCTGGTTTAGAACCAACACTAGTACCGCAGAACACACAGATGTTTACAACTCGTCTTCTTGAAGTGACTTCCATTTTTACTCTGGATGTCTTCAAGAGTGCAATGGTGAGTTGAATTTATAACACCTGAAAAAAGGGTGAGTAATAATAGCACTAATACCAGCCAAATGACAATTATTAGTGAAACAGTAAAATATATCGTGAAAGTCAAAAGTCTAGATCCTGTTGGAGAAAATAAAAGAAAATACTAAAAAAATCATAATTATTAGTTAAAGACAAAGAAAATAATATTTGCAGAAAGTAACAGCTTGAATGACGTCTATGCGTCAGGGACAAGTTTCTCATACAATTTTCTTATAAATTGGCAAACATGGTCTTTTAAAGTCAGATTCATGAGACTATATTGTTGTTTTTCTTGTCGGAATTGTGTATATAATATGTGAATTGCATGATGCACATATCAACTGGAATGCGTCTCAAGAGTCTTAGAAATGTCATCCAAAGACTCCTTACTCAAGCCATCCCTAATGAATTTAATCTTATCTTCACGGTTATCAGATACCATTCCTAAAGAACGACAACGAGTATTACATGTCATGCGAGCACATTTATAACAAACACCCATTCTTTTAGCTATTCTTTTTTAGCATAGGTGCTTCTTCCTAAACCAGACAGATGTGAAATAAAAGAGTTAGAAGAATCATCTGCCAATCAGACCCGTGCTTCAATAATCCAACGAATGTCATTAGGAATACCTTTGATCATAATTAGTCTCATCTGTTCCAAGTGAGCTTTGTAAACTTTCATCAGAGTTTTTTGAGGGAGAGAAGGAAATTGCTTATGAAGATTTGCGAGAATGTCATCCATCCTGAAATGTGACTTTACCTACACAAATCACACAAAAATAAAACACACCAAATCTGAATATATACACAAATTACATGGGTTGCCTCCCAGCTAACGCTAAGTTTAACGTCGTCAGCTAGACATGACTGCCCGAATGTTAGGCTGGATCTGAAAGTGTGATACTTTCTTTTTATCGCTCAATTGATTCTCCCCAGTAGTGCTTGACACGCTGGCTTTTAACTTTGAATGTGTTGTTGGACTTGGGGTTGTATATCTCAACAAATCCGTATGGTAAAACCTGAGTAATCACAAATGGACCTGACCATTTTGATTTCATCTTTCCAGGGAAAATTTTAGACTTAAATTATTATTGAGGATTTTAGCAAGTTTAAGTGAATAACTGTCAAATGGATTCCTCCATTGAAAATTCCCCAGAGAGAGGGTGGAGCGAACTCTCTTAAATACCCTTACCTCTTATGTTCCTATTGCCTTGGTGACATGAATAAATAATAGATCCTCCAAATTAGTCCAACACTTTAAATATGCTTTAAGGTAAGCTTTGAGTAAATGATTATCTAGATGTTTTCACAGCTTTTCCTTTTGGCTATAAAAAGGTAGTGAGTGAAGGAAGACACCAAATCATTATCTAACTCTAGTAATACCTTTGGTTAAATTAACTTTAGTTTGGAAAGTTTTATTAACGCATTGGTCCCACCCCACTTGTATCTTTTATAATGTCTTTTATTATAAACAAGTGATTTATATTTATTAGCCTTAAAGGTAATAAATCTCTAAGTTCATCACAGAATAATTACTTAGCTAAGGGATATGCAATACACTCTCTATTTCCTTAGAAAGTCTCTAGATGCTTGCACCCTAAAATAATCATGCCAATTCTAATCATACATAGAATTATCAAGCATATGAGTTTTAATATGTTGGAACTATTTTAGGCATTAAATAACTTTGATTAATATTTAATTATGATTTTATTTTATTCAAATAAATTTACTATTCATGTTTTTTTTTTACAGATGCGTGAACTTTAAATGCAATTTCATAATTCAAATCTTAACCAAATCATGCAAACCTTGTGCCTAAAATTAAGTTCAGGGTGTTAGCTTACCAACGAGCTTTTACACACCCAATTTCGAGTTCAAATGAGAGAGAACTAATCAAAACAAAAACAGCGCGCTGATACCACTGTTGGGAAGCGGCCGCGAGTGCGCAGCGGAAAATCAAGAAAACAAATTATGATGCCGCTATCACTTTGTCCAGGACCCATTTGTTTTGATTATTATACAAGCCTATGTATGTTACTATATATTCTAAGCATAAAAACTCATAAAACATGCAAAGAACATAAACCTAAACATGCTAACATTCATAAGAACTCTAATTTAAAAAAAGAAAGAAAAAGATTTACTTGAACCGAATACTCCTCCAGTCCTCCCTCCAATCTACAAGCTTTTCTCGAACTCAGCAAGCTCTTCCACATTCCAAAGAGCCACCCAAGTGTGTGGTCTCCAAAGATGCACACACCAAAGCCAAAACTCAACGGCAAGACTACGCCTTGAGTGCACATGTATTTTACCCTTGGTGCTAGCCTAGGTAAATACCTCAAAACTTTTAACTCGAGGTTCATCTAGTCAATTAGACTTAAGGATCCTCAAAATCAGTGGCTTACTTTTAAACTTTAGAGTTGCTCACTTATATAAACCCAAGATATGAAAGGTTTGGTGCAAAAATTTGTAAAGAATTCTTTGGGTTTATATAGGTGCTTCAAAGACAACAAAATTAATTAAGAATCCGATGTGGGATAAATGTTAATTTAATCTTAGCCATTGGATCTTAATTTAGTGGTTTAATGAGATATAAAACCCTAATAAGAGTTTGGGCCGAATTGGAATTCAAAATAAATAACAAATAAAAAAAATTTATTATTCACGTTACTATTCACATTACTATTCATGTTTATTTTTTATTCCAATTCTCAAAGTGCCCATATCGTCATTCACCAATCCCTAAGCCACTATGGAACCTCATAAATGATTTGTTCAATAATTAAACACATTAAACCATTTATGAACAATTTCTACAGCAATCATATATGCTGTTAAATTTATATTATGCACTGTTAACCATTGATTTCAAATTTGTTGTGTGTGACTGTGGGACACAGAAACTGAGCGACGCCGTTCCTAGGCTCGCGGCCTAGTTGGGAAGGATTACATAACATGGAGTCGCCACCCGGTGTGAACCGGGACAAAGATTTAAGGCCGCACTCACCCCTCGCAAGGGAAGACCTCAAACCGTTGGGTTCGGAATGGTCCCTTACTTATGTCACTTGTAATGAAAGGATTCATGTAATAATTTAACTAAGCTTAAGTAACACTTATTTCCAATAGTATCATGCTTCTAAATTCTCATATGCAAAATAAAACTTATGTGTACGCTTTTACATATATCTCATATTTAAAATTGCATGCTTAGCATATATCAAGATAGCAACGAACATACAAATTTACATATCACATTCAGGAAAACGCAGCACACATATTGACCCTACAAGCACACATATGGGCACTTTTCCAAGCGGTACGTGGAATTGTAGCCCAAGTACAGACCGCACTACCGTCCATTCGGAATCGGCTACGGAATTTACGTCTGGGTTTCCATCCGATATACCGCAAGAAATAATACTCAAATGTTATCATGATATAAGCATACGAATTGTGACACATTTGCATAAGAAAGATCAACCAATAGGCAATTATGCATGAATATAATAAGACAGACTCAGTTCAGTGTGTGCACGTTCGGTGTGTAGCGTTCGTAAACGCGTTCGAACGGAAATGAAACAGAATGCCCACGTTCGAGTAGCGTTCGTAAACGCGTTCGAACGGAAATGAAACAGAATGCTCACGTTCGAGTAGCGTTCGTAAACGCGTTCGAACGGAAATGAAACAGAATGCTCACGTTCGAGTAGCGTTCGTAAACGCGTTCGAACGGAAATGAGACAGAATGCTCACGTTCGAGTAGCGTTCGTAAACGCGTTCGAACGGAGATGAGACAGAAAGCTCACGTTCGTATGGCGTTGTTAACGCGTTCGAACGGATACGAGACCTGACACATAATAAGGCAAAAACACATGCGCGTTCGAGTTGCGTTCGTGAACGCGTTCGAACGGACACATACCTGATGCATGAAATAGGATGCAATACAACTAAACATAAGAAACATAAAAAAAGAGCGCGGCGAAGCACTGCCGTAAAGGTGACCTTTTGGGGCTCTTGATCTCTCAAAGAGAGGACCTTTAGACCAACATGCTAAGCCCATGCGCGTCACATCACACATACAAGAATAGAACCAATCATATCAACCAGTATGCCCGATTGAACACATCTTACATCCAATCCGAACACACATCAACCGGCGCGGCAAAGCATCGTGGTAAAGGGCTTTTAGCCCCTCCCCATAGGGGATCTCACAACACACTTAGCCCATGCGCTCGATTGACTTATACATACGAAAATAAAGATAACAATATCAAACTAAGTATGCCCGATTGAACGTATCTCGCGTCCAACCGAACATACATCAACCGGCGCGGCGAAGTAGTGTCACGAAGGTGGCCTTTTCGGCTCTTTATCTCCTAAATGGAGGACCTTTGGACTAACTCACTAAGCCCATGCGCTTGGTTGAATCATGCATAACTAACGACATACATAATTTAAATGACGAGGAATAAATAAATGAAAGCAACACAAAACAAGAGAATTATCCGTTTACTCAAGTGGTACGTGGAGTTGTGGCCTGGGTACAGATCATATTACCGTCCATTCGGAATCGGCTATGAAATTTATGTCCGGGTTTCCATCCGATATACCGCGAGAGTTGACACATCTCTCATTCCTCCAATACCCACAACATATTACGTCTCATAATTCATGCATATTTATCTACTCAAAGACCACAACATGCATTCATAGACGACTCTCATGCGAATAGAATTCAATAAACAATGAATATAAACTAATGAAAAGGTACCCTCAGGTCTAACCTTTTAAATCACCTCTCGGATGTATGGTACACGATCGTCGGAAGGGTGGATGCTCCGCAACTCTCCCGGTTCACTGGTTCACTGTTCTCGTTCGTTGTCTTTACTGATTTGCTTGCGGCTCCAACTCCGTTCTGCTCCTATTTCCTCTTTATCTTTTGCTTACTGTTTTTGGGTGTCTTCTTCCTGTAGTTTTTATGTGTGTTGTGTATGAGTTAGAGACACTAGCTAGCTAGGGTTGAGAAGGTTGGTGAATGGTTCTTTTTATAGGCAAAGGGTTAGGTTTGACAAGGAAAGAAGAAATTTGATTTGGTTTGGTTAAGGGAAGTCAAGAGATTTGATTTGGTTTGGTTAAGGGAAGTCAAAGATTGAGGGGGGACAAATCTTGGCTAGATAGGGAAGGTTGGATATTTGATTGGCTTGAATTAGGAATACAATATTTTAAGTTTGGGAATAATCTTATTAGATTGGGAATATAATTGGTTGATTGATTTTAATTAGGCATGATTATATTTTGATTTAGTGTGTGATTTGTTTAATTTAGGCATGATTTTAGTTTAAGTTGGTAATTGTTTATTTTATGTTTGGTATATGTTTTATTTAATCATTTAATTAATTAATTATTATATTATTTAGTTAATGTTTTAATTAATATTTATTTATTTAAATTGGGATGTGTTTTATGGGCTTTGGGGGGCTAATTGGGCTGGATGTGAGGCTAGCAGCAAAACCAGAATTACCGACACCGTTCGAACGCTTCCTCGAACGCGGCACGAACGCCCGCAATCCGTTTGACGTTCGAACGTAAACACGAACGTAGCACGAACGAAAACAGTGAACCTTGTTTATTCTGAATTTCCCCTTCCGATGTCCGTTTCCCGTGACCTCCGTGACTTAAAAGGTAGTGTCTCCAAAATGAGACTCATCATAGGGACTCATGTGTAAAAATGCAGTGCCTACAGTCGCCCCCACTTTGATGGGACTTGTGTAATGTGCAACAGTGACAATCCTATCAAAGTTATGCAATGCATTTCTACTTACCTGGCTCGCCAGCTGCCACTTGACTTACCATGTGTTGAGTTGCTTTGATTTGGTGGTGAGGTGCTGCGACCCTTGGTTCATTCCCGAACCGTGCTTCCATTCTTGGAGTGCCATTCTCGGCCTGTTCCTTCCTGAACTGTATTGAGATGAGGCTTTATTCCTCCCGAGCTTTATTCCCGAACTGTTAAGATGAGGCTTTATTCCTCCGAGCTTTATTCCCGAACTGCTGACTGTGTAGAGATAGGGCTTTATTCCATGATTGTTTGGACTGTGGGCTTTATTCCCGAACTGTATTGAGATGAGGCTATATTCCCCTGTACTTTGTTCCCGAACTGTTGCGATGAGGCTTTATTCCTCCCGAGCTTTATTCTCGAACTGTTGAGATGAGGCTTTATTCCTCCCGAGCTTTATTCCCGAACTATACCGACATGAGGCTTTCTCCCCTGAGCTTTGTTCTCAACTATACTGATATAAGGCTTTTATTCCCTTGGCTTTGTTCCCGAACTGTGTTGATATGAGGCTTTATTCCCCTGGGCTTTGTTCCCGAACTGTACTGACATGAGGCTTTCTTCCCCTTGAGCTTTGTTCTCAAACTTATACTGATATGAGGCTTTCTTCCCCTGGGCTTTGTTCCCGAACTGTGTTGATATGAGGCTTTATTCCCCTGGGCTTCGTTCCCGAACTGTACTGACATGAGGCTTTCTTCCCCTTGAGCTTTGTTCTCAAACTTATACTGATATGAGGCTTTCTTCCCCTAGGCTTTGTTCCCGAACTGTTTGATATGAGGCTTTATTCCCCTGGGCTTCGTTCCCGAACTGTACTGACATGAGGCTTTCTTCCCCTTGAGCTTTGTCTCCAACTATACTGATATGAGGCTTTCTTCCCCTGGGCTGATACTGATATGGGCCTCGCCCCCAGACTGATACTGATAGGGGCCTCGCCCCCAGACTGATACTGATATGGGCCTCGCCCTGGAATCATTATCTGAATCTGATACTGTGCTTTTTACCGTTTCTGATTAGCTTGTTCTTTGCCGCTTTTCTTATTCTTTAAAACCTGTGAACACAAAACAAACACAAAAGGATGCAAAATGTGTTACGTGTATGCATGCATGAATGTTCCTATCCCGTCGGGTTAGGTCTTCTGCCAATTCTCTTGGTGACTGCTCAGTCTTCCTTTCCTCAGGCAAGCCACCGCTTTAATCTGTCTACGCTGATCGGCTTGGTGAACTAATTCCCTTCCAAGTCTGATGCTCTCACTGCCCCCCCTGCTTGTTTATTCGAGGATTCCCCGTGTTCTGAGTATCATATTACCAAGATTGAACACACTCATGTTGCAAGTTTGAAAGTAATAGTCTTAGGCAGATAAATGAAATGATCGCCTTTATTAATGTTGAGGAAACGTTCGAACAAAATCAATGTCTTTATTAAAAGTGCAAGATAAACTAGGAGAAACAACAGTGCCTTCTTCTTCAGCCCATGGTTCTTCACCATTGTTATCCCTTATTCCTATGAAGCTGAGTGGTTGAGAGTTTGGAGGACAAGGGTTTCGGGTAGGCCAGAGTTGATCATGTAGTTGGGCAGGGGATTTCTGTGTGCGTTGGGTTGTTCTTTTTCTGGGTCGGGTATTGTATGGGCATCGATGAGGTTTTGGATTTCATGCCTGAGGCGGGCGCAGTTGTCGGTGTCATGGCCTTTTTCTTGGTGGAAGTGACAGTATAAGTTTAAGTTCATGTGAGGTGGCACAGGATTTGGAATGGGCCTAGGTTCCAAAGGTTTTAAGAGTCCATGTGCCTTCAGCTTTTCGAATACCTTTGAAAGAGGCTTACCAAGGTTAGAAAATCGTCTGTTCTTAATGGCAGTGACTTCAGCAGTAGCAGGCATAGTCCCTGAATGTCCCCCAATGGGCTTCCTGTTTAGACCATAGAATTTTCTATTCTCGGCCTCTTCTTCCTCAATATCCATGACAGTTTCCCTCAACTGCCGAAAGTCTGCAATCATGGAGGTCATTCTCCTCAGTTTGCCATAAATAGAGGGCTTGGTGCCCTTGATGATCATTTTGATCTGGTCCTTTTCTGAGGGCCGGGTCTGCATCTTCAGAAGCTGGCTCCTCCAGCGGTCCACATACTCTTTGAAGCTCTCCTCCGGCTTCTGCTTAGTGTTCTCCAAATCTCGAAGTGACAAATCAATCTCCAAGTCTGTAACATACTGCTTCAGAAAAGCATCAGCTAGTTCCTTCCAATCTTCCTTAACCTTCTTCTCAAGGCTATGATACCAAACCACAGGTGCCCCCTCGAGTGACATCCCAAACATCTTTTGGACTTGGCGCTGAGACAGGCCAACTGAACTCATAACAGACACATACTGACGGAGATGCACCCTCGGATCTCCATTCCCATTGAACTTAGCCAAATCCGGCATCTTAAACTGCGCTGGCAACTGCTCCTCAAACTTCATTGTCTCATAGTCTAGCAAATCTTCATTCTTACCCCTCATCTTGCGGGTAACGGATTCAACCTGATCCCTGAGTTTCTGTATCTCGGCCTGAGACCCAATCACTCTGTCTGTTGCATACTCTGCATTATCATCATCAAAAGCGGGGATATCATCCCCCAACCCATTCGGAGGCTTCTCGCGCCTTACATTCTCTGAATTCTCCCCAGCACGGGGCACAACCATATTTGTCATGGCAGCAGTCAAGGCTTGCAACTGTTCAGTAATCTTGGCGAAGCCACTTTCCAACTGATCTATCCGGGATACCTCAGTATCTGATTCACTCATGTCTGTTCTCGGTATTTTGGTGAGTCTTCCCTTTTTTCTAACCCAACGGGAATCTATGATGGCTTTCAGAACACAAGGGTTAACATGATGTATGTATGCATGATGTGCATAAGAAGTATATAACATATATTAAATCAAATAAAATTCTCAAACAAATCGGCCTATTATCATTTTAGAAGTTTTTGGGACAACTGTCATAAGAGTGAACCCGTCCCAGTTTAAATGGCCTAACGAGTTCATGTCTTATGGCAAAGAGCCCAACTAAATCCAAATGATAAAATTCCGAACACAATCATAAAATGGCCCATTGTTATTTAGAAACCTTTTGGCCCAATCGTCATAAGATGTGTTCTTGTCCCAGTTTAAATGCCCAACAAGCCCATATCCCATGATAAGTGGTCCAAATGGATCCAAACAACGATGTTCTCAAACACAAGCAAGATGATGCAAACATGACATAATAATTTTTACAAAGTGGCCCATCAATATTTCAGAAGCTTTTGGCCTAATAGTCATACGGTGCGAACTTGCCCCAGTTTAAATGGCCCAGCAAGCCCGCATTTCTGACAATAGTCCAACTGCATCCAAATGAGGATGGTCCACAAGCACATACTCAAGGAAATAATTGCTACTTTAGCCAACCCGGTCTATAGGTGGGTTAGTAAGAGTATAGAAAAAGGCTCTCACCGGCGAAGGATGGCCCACAACTAGGTCTCCCCACTCAAGGGTTCGAGCAACCAAGTGAGCGCACCCTTTTTTATACACTAAGGTACGTGCCAATGAGCTATGGTGTGTGACGGACTGTCAAATGGATTTCCCGTTGTAGATCCCCCAGAGGGAAGGTGGAGCGAGGCTCACTTAAATACCCAAGCCTCTTAGGCTCTTATCGCTTGTTGTCAGGAATAAACAACGAGTCCTCCAAATTAGTCCACCACATAGGCTACAAGTAGATGGCTATCTAGGTGCCTTCACAGCTTTTCCTTCTAGAAAGGTAGTGAATGAAGGAAGACACCAAACCATTACCTAGCCCAAAAATGCCTTCAATTAAACCCTTACTTTATCCACTATAGACACGGTCAATTAAAACACAAATCCAAACATCACAAGTCAATATTTCGGGGCCAATTCTCTTATCCCCAGTGGAGTCGCCAGACTGTGGGACACAGAAACTGAGCGACGCCGTTCCTAGGCTCGCGGCCTAGTTGGGAAGGATTACATAACATGGAGTCGCCACCCGGTGTGAACCGGGACAAAGATTTAAGGCCGCACTCACCCCTCGCAAGGGAAGACCTCAAACCGTTGGGTTCGGAATGGTCCCTTACTTATGTCACTTGTAATGAAAGGATTCATGTAATAATTTAACTAAGCTTAAGTAACACTTATTTCCAATAGTATCATGCTTCTAAATTCTCATATGCAAAATAAAACTTATGTGTACGCTTTTACATATATCTCATATTTAAAATTGCATGCTTAACATATATCAAGATAGCAACGAACATACAAATTTACATATCACATTCAGGAAAACGCAAGCACACATATTGACCCTACAAGCACACATATGGGCACTTTTCCAAGCGGTACGTGGAATTGTAGCCCAAGTACAGACCGCACTACCGTCCATTCGGAATCGGCTACGGAATTTACGTCTGGGTTTCCATCCGATATACCGCAAGAAATAATACTCAAATGTTATCATGACATAAGCATACGAATTGTGACACATTTGCATAAGAAAGATCAACCAATAGGCAATTATGCATGAATATAATAAGACAGACTCAGTTCAGTGTGTGCACGTTCGTGTAGCGTCGTAAACGCGTTCGAACGGAAATGAAACAGAATGCTCACGTTCGAGTAGCGTTCGTAAACGCGTTCGAACGGAAATGAAACAGAATGCTCACGTTCGAGTAGCGTTCGTAAACGCGTTCGAACGAAAATGAAACAGAATGCTCACGTTCGAGTAGCGTTCGTAAACGCGTTCGAACGGAAATGAGACAGAATGCTCACGTTCGAGTAGCGTTCGTAAACGCGTTCGAACGGAGATGAGACAGAAAGCTCACGTTCGTATGGCGTTTGTTAACGCGTTCGAACGGATACGAGACCTGACACATAATAAGGCAAAAACACATGCGCGTTCGAGTTGCGTTCGTGAACGCGTTCGAACGGACACGGACCTGATGCATGAAATAGGATGCAATACATAAACAGAAAATAAAAGAGCGCGGCGAAGCACTGCCGTAAAGGTGACCTTTTGGGGCTCTTGATCTCTCAAAGAGAGGACCTTTAGACCAACATGCTAAGCCCATGCGCGTCACATCACACATACAAGAATAGAACCAATCATATCAACCAAGTATGCCCGATTGAACACATCTTACATCCAATCTGAACACACATCAACCGGCGCGGCAAAGCATCGTGGTAAAGGGCTTTTAGCCCCTCCCCATAGGGGATCTCACAACACACTTACTAAGCCCATGCGCTCGATTGACTTATACATACGAAAATAAAAATAACAATATCAAACTAAGTATGCCCGATTGAACGTATCTCGTGTCCAACCGAACATACATCAACCGGCGCGGCGAAGTAGTGTCACGAAGGTGGCCTTTTCGGCTCTTTATCTCCTAAATGGAGGACCTTTGGACTAACTCACTAAGCCCATGCGCTTGGTTGAATCATGCATAACTAACGACATACATAATTTAAATGACGAGGAATAAATAAATGAAAGCAACACAGAACAAGAGAATGTGCCGTTTACTCAAGTGGTACGTGGAGTTGTGGCCTGAGTACAGATCATATTACCGTCCATTCGGAATCGGCTATGAAATTTATGTCCGGGTTTCCATCCGATATACCGCGAGAGTTGACACATCTCTCATTCTCCAATACCCACAACATATTACGTCTCATAATTCATGCATATTTATCTACTCAAAGACCACAACATGCATTCATAGACGACTCTCATGCGAATAGAATTCAATAAACAATGAATATAAACTAATGAAAAGGTACCCTCAGGTCTAACCTTTTAAATCACCTCTCGGATGTATGGTACACGATCGTCGGAAGGGTGGATGCTCCGCAACTCTCCCGGTTCACTGGTTCACTGTTCTCGTTCGTTGTCTTTACTGATTTGCTTGCGGCTCCAACTCCGTTCTGCTCCTATTTCCTCTTTATCTTTTGCTTACTGTTTTTGGGTGTCTTCTTCCTGTAGTTTTTATGTGTGTTGTGTATGAGTTAGAGACTAGCTAGCTAGGGTTGAGAAGGTTGGTGAAGGGTTCTTTTTATAGGCAAAGGGTTAGGTTTGACAAGGAAAGGAATTTGATTGGTTTGGTTAAGGGAAGTCAAGAGATTTGATTTGGTTTGGTTAAGGGAAGTCAAAGATTGAGGGGGGACAAATCTTGGCTAGATAGGGAAGGTTGGATATTTGATTGGCTTGGATTAGGAATACAATATTTTAAGTTTGGGAATAATCTTATTAGATTGGGAATATAATTTGTTGATTGATTTTAATTAGGCATGATTATATTTTGATTTAGTGTGTGATTTGTTTAATTTAGGCATGATTTTAGTTTAAGTTGGTAATTGTTTATTTTATGTTTGGTATATGTTTTATTTAATCATTTAATTAATTTAATTATTATATTATTTAGTTAATGTTTTAATTAATATTTATTTATTTAAATTGGGATGTGTTTTATGGGCTTTGGGGGGCTAATTGGGCTGGATGCGAGGCTAGCAGCAAAACCAGAATTACCGACACCGTTCGAACGCTTCCTCAAACGCGGCACGAACGCCCGCAATCCATTTGACGTTCGAACGTAAACACGAACGTAGCACGAACGAAAACAGTGAACCTTGTTTATTCTGAATTTCCCCTTCCGATGTCCGTTTCCCGTGACCTCCGTGACTTAAAAGGTAGTGTCTCCAAAATGAGACTCATCATAGGGACTCATGTGTAAAAATGCAGTGCCTACAGTGACCTTTTGGGTTCCCCTAAAATTAGACATGAAATGAATCGTGATAATTTAATCGAACATAAATTATCCTCCGATCAAATGGTCGTTCGATTTCAATGACCAAGGTTGACATCTAGCAACATGCCAAGGCCTCCAAATGAGAAGGAAAGTATTATACACATTATGTATGCGATTTACATATGATACGGTCACTCGCCCCACTGTTTGACCTAAGGTATGGAAAATGTCTACCCATATAGTCAATGTATGAGTGTGATAGTGTCATGAATCGTACTAACCCAAGAATCTCAAATGATTCTTCCATTGCGGCCACAGTCTCAAGCACTGATCACACATATCAACCGCGAACTGGAATACTACTCTTATAAGAAAATTTTCGAGCGAGAGAGTGGCGATTCTCTGTTGTATCTTTACAAACTTCATGTGTTTCAATAAATGACCCAATCATACCCTTATGACCGAATTTTTTGAACCGGGGAAGGAGAAAGTCAAAGTTATTTGATCCACACATAAGATTGTAAAGACCTCAAGTCTAAGGACTAGTCATACAATCGATACATGAAAGTTCTCACAGACACATGGGATAAACACTCCATGTGAAAACTTTCGGTGGTCAGTTCAATGGACATGAGTAACTCATGCATCAATGTGATACACCAAGCAGACGGATCTCCGCTAGTAGCCTATGAGATCGGCTACCCCACTTAAGGGCATATCATATCATCATGCTAGTCTCTCCGCTTTGTGAACGCCCAGATTATTCACAAAACTGTGACTGGGAACGTTTAAGAGTAATGATTCTCATAAGGCGTGGAAGCCATCATCTTATTACTCCAAGGGCTTTATTACAGTGTTTGATGATTCATATAAGTTATGTAAGACACGTATAATAAATATTTCCATTTTATTAATTAATGAATATATTACAAATACATGTACATATAGCTCATCCACAAGTTGGGTATAGGGCATATCCCTAACAATCTCCCACTTGCACTATAGCCAACTAGTATGAATCTGGACACCATACTCTCGGGTGTGCCTATCATGCTTTTGTTGAGTCAGCCATTTAGTAAGAGAATCTGTAAGATTATCTTCTGTGAGTATTTTCTCTATAATAACTTCTTTTCTCTCAATAATCTCCCTGATGAGATGAAATCGCCTGAGTACATGATTGGATTTCTGGTGGGACCTTGGTTCCTTTGATTGAGCAATGGCGCCCATGTTGTCACAGTACAACGTGACGCCATTCTTTATCGCGGGAAACACTTCCAGCTCCGTGATGAACTTCTTTATCCAGACTGCTTCTTTAGCTGCCTCAGATGCCGCAATATACTCGGCTTCAGTGGTTGAGTCCGCTGTAGTTGACTGCTTTGAGCTTTTCCAACTGACAACACCGTCATTCAAAGTAAACATATATCTATTTGCGATCTGCTGTCATCCTTATATGTCTGAAAGCTCACATCACAATAACCAATGACTTTCATCTCAGAACAATCTCCGTATGTCAAAAACACATCCTTAGTTCTTCTCAGATACTTGAGGATTGTTTTAACAGCTGCCCAGTGTTGCTCACCAGGATTTGCTTGATACCTGCTCGTTATGCTAAGAGCATAAGAGACATCAGGTCTTGTACATAGCATGGCGTACATGATCGATCCTATTGCTGAACATAAGGGATTCTACTCATACGCTCTCTATCTGAAGGAGTATGTGGACAATGCTCCTTAGATAATTTGATTCCATGACAAGTAGGTAAATTATCTCTTTTGGAATCTTCCATTTTGAATATTTTCAAAACTTTATCTATATACGTAGATTGAGAAAGTCCTAACAACCTCTTAGATCTATTACGGTAGATCTTAATGCCGAGGATGTAGGCTGCTACTCCCAAATCTTTCATGGAGAAATTCTGAGATAACCATTGCTTGGTGGCTTACATCATGGGAATATCATTCCCAATGATTAATATGTCATTGACATACAATACAAGAAATACAACAGCACTCCCACTACTTTTCCTGTAAACACAAGGCTCGTCTACATTTTTGATGAAGTCAAATTCTTTGATTGTCTCATCAAATCGTATATTCCAACTTCTGGAGCTTGCTTGAGTCCAAAAGTGGATCGTTTAAGCTTGCATACTTTATTATGATCATCTTTAGATGCAAACTCCTCAGGTTGTGTCATATAGACTTCCTCTACGAGGTTCCCATTAAGGAAAGTTGTTTTGACATCCATCTGCCAAATCTCATAATCAAAGTGTGCAGCTAGTGCCAGTAAAATTCGAATGGACTTTATCATTGCAACAGGCGAGAAGGTTTCGTCATAGTCAATTCCTTGGATTTTTCTATAACCTTTCGCCACCAACCTAGCCTTATAGGTTTGGATGTTGCCTTCTGCATCACTTTTACGCTTGTGAATCCACTTGCAGCCTATGGGTTTTATCCCTTCAGGTGCATCCACCAAGTCCCAGACTTGATTCTGATACATATAGTCTATTTCAGATTTCATGGCCTCAAGCCACTTGACTGAATCAATGTCACCCATTGCTTCGTCATAACTGGTGGGATCATCATTATCAATGACCTGATCATGTTCCTCATCAATATGGAAACCATATCTTTCAGGCTCATGTCTTTCCCTACCAGACCTTCTAAGTTCATAACCTTGTGGTTGTTCCGTCACTACCCTTTTGAGGGGCCTGGGGTTTAGTTCTATGTTAGTTTGTTCTTCTCGTACCTCATCGAGGTCAAGTCTACTCCCACTATATTTCTTGAGAATGAATTCATTCTCTAGAAATTTAGCATTTCGTGAGACAAATGTTCTTTGTTCATTTGGGACGTAGAACACGTATGCTATTGAGTTCAAGGTATATCCTACAAACTTATATTTAACTGCCCTATCATCCAATTTGTTAGTTTGTGTGAGCTTAACATATGTGTCACATCCCTAAACTCTTAGATAACTAAGACTATGACGTTTCCCATACCATAACTCATATGGTGTTTGACTAACAGTCTTGGAAGGAGCTTGGTTTAGTAGTAGTGTTGCAGTTTCTAAAGCAAGACCCCAAAATAAAAGAGGTAGATTCGTGTCTGGCATCATTGATCGGACTATATCTAATAATATCTAATTTCTCCTTTCGGAGACCCCATTATACTGTGGAGTTCCCGGAGGAGTCCACTGGGAAACAATTCCATTTTCTCTCAAGTAATCTTGAAATTCATTGCTTAAGTATTCACCACCTCGGTCAGACTTTAGTGACTTAATACTTTTATTAAGCTGGTTTTCTACTTCAGCTTTGAAGTATTTGAATTTCTCAAAGGCTTAGGATTTATACCGCATAAGGTACACATACCCATATCGCGAGTGATCATCGTTAAAAGTAATGAAGTAGGAGAATCCAACTCTGGCGGTGACTGACATTGGTCCGCATACATGAGAGTGTATGAGTTCTAATGTCTCCGTTGCACGCTGTCATTTACCTTTGAAGGGTAATTTGGTCATTTTACCAAGTAAACAAGACTCACAAGTTCCATAAGGTTCATATTTGAAGGGTCTTAAATACCCATCCTTATGTAGCTTAGTTAATCTTGTTTCATTGATATGAACTAAGCGACTGTGCCATAGAAGTGATTCATTGAGATTATTCGAGTTAACGTTGTATATATTAGAGGTTGAACATTCTTTGTTAGTTTATAAGACATAGATACCATTATTCAGAATACCATCTCCATATTTTATTTCATTGAAATAAATAGAACATTCATTACAACTTATTAGGCATGAAAAGCCTTTATTACATAAAGAAGAAATTAAAATGATGTTGTTTAGTAGAGAAGGTACATAAACACAATCTTCTAAGTCTAAAACTAAACCATTCGGCAAAACTAATGAATAAGTCCATACGCACAATGCAGCTAGTTTTGCTCCATTACCTATGCGTAAGTCAACCTCCCCATGACGAAGTCTCCTACTGTTTCTCAGGCCCTGCACATTGTTACACAAGTGAGTCCCACAACCGGTGTCAAGCACCCAAGTAGAAGGTTCAGAGTTTTGAGAATATAGTTCAATCATATACAACATACCTGAAGCATTGGGCTTCTTGGCCTTTTGGGCTTCCCTAGGTTCCTTGGCTTTCAAGGATATGCAGTCTTTCTTCCAATGACCATTCTTTCCACCAAAAGAAACATTTCCCATTTCCCCTTTTCTTCTCCACCTTACCATTGTGCTTTAGGTGATCTGGAGCCTTGGCCTTGCCCTTAATTTTCTTTAGGCCTCGTGGCTTCAGGTCCGTACCCGTAAGCATGACGGAGATTTTAAGCTCCGGTTTCAAGTCCTTCTCTGCTTGCTTTATCAGATTGTGCAATTCTGCTAAAATAACTTCTTTATCAGACTGATGAAACTTCATAATAAAGTTAGAGAAGTCTTTTGGTAAGGACTGAAGAATTAGATCGTGACATATCTCATGATCCATGATGAACCCGAGGTTGGCCAATTTTTCAATGTGGCCAATCATCTTAAGCATATGTCCACTAACATATCATTCCTTATACATTGTTTGGAATAAGGCACATGACACTTGGAATCTCACGGTATGAACAGAAGTTGCATACAACTCCTTCAAGTGAAAGATGATGGTTTGAGCATCCATATCTTCGTGAGCTTTCTGAAGTTCGTCTGACATAGAGCCAAGCATTATGCAAACTGCTTGCTCATTATCATCAACGTGTTTCTTCCAAGCATCAAATGTATTTTGGTTAGCATCTTCTGCGGGTTCAGGGGAAATGGTCTTTCAAGAACATATAAAATATTTTCTTGTCGTAAGACAATTTTAAGGTTTCTAAACCAGTCATTGTAGTTGTCCCCTTTGAGCTTATGCTCATCAAGGATGGAACGAAGTGATAATTTGTTTGTCATTTGAATGTTTGTGAAATATTTTAACACACATGTTAAGAGAGAATGTTAAAATTAGGAATATGTTTTCATTAATGTTTCATAATAACATGGGCTTTTAATATTATGGAGTTTCTCCCACTCAATTATTTTAAAATTTTAAGCAAATCACATCAACCCCAATATGATGGATTTCTTGTGGGCAAGGATCCCATTATCATCATTTCATAACTCCGACTAGGGCCGGTCGTTATAAAATACGATAATTAGGTAGGTTCCCAACCAATTTACGATATAAATCACAATTTCTTGATCATTGGGTTGGGAAATCAAACATGTCATAGCTTATGCTAGTCCTTGTGGACACCTAATCTTTGCCACTAAGTTATAAGACCACGCCTAAGGGTCGCTACGTCTTATGACTCAAAAAAGTCAAACCATTGTCAATAGTACAATTTAGGGACAAATTGGTAATTGTCAGTCCAGTAAAGCCTAGTCCTGCCAATACGTTTTAAGCCCTTTGGGTCTATACTTTAAAATGGGAGGCAAATTTTAGACTTAAATTATTATTGAGGATTTTAGCAAGTTTAAGTGAATAACTGTCAAATTGATTCCTCCATTGAAAATTCCCAGAGGGAAGGTGAAGCGAACTCTCTTAAATACCTTACCTCTTAGGCTCTTATTGCCTGGTGACAGGAATAAACAATAGATCCTCCAAATAATCCAACACTTTAAATATGCTTTAAGGTAAGCTTTGAGTAAATAATTATCTAGATGTCTTCGCAGCTTTTCCTTTTGGCTATAAAAAGGTAGTGAGTGAAGGAAGACACCAAATCATTATCTAACTCTAGTAATACCTTTGGTTAAATTAACTTTAGTTTGGAAAGTTTTATTAACGCCTTGGTCTCATCCCACTTGTATCTTTTATAATGTCTTTTATTATAAACAAGTGATTTATATTTATTAGGCTTAAAGGTAATAAATCTCTAAGTTCATCACAGAATAATTACTTAGCTAAAGGATAAGCAATACACTCTCTATTTCCTTAGAAAGTCTCTAGATGCTTGCACCCTAAAATAATCATGCCAATTCTAATCATACACAGAATCATCAAGCATATGAGTTTTAATATGTTGGAATTATTTTAGGCATTAAATAACTTTGATTAATATTTAATTATGATATTGCATTTTATTTTATTTATTCAAATAAATTTACTATTCATGTTTTTTACAGATGAGTGAACTTTAAATGCAATTTCATAATTCAAATCTTAACCAAATCATGCAAAACTTGTGCCTAAAATTAAGTTCAGGATGTTAGCTTTCCAACGAGCTTTTACACACCCAATATTGAGTTCAAATGAGAGAGAACTAATCAAAACAAAAACAGCGCGAGATACCACTGTTGGGAAGCGGCCGCGAGTGCGCAGCGGAAAATCAAGAAAAAAAATTATGATGCCGCTATCCCTTTGCCCAAGACCCATTTGTTTTGATTATTTTACAAGCCTAGGCATGTTACTATATATTCTAAGAATAAAAACTCATAAAACATGCAAAGAACATAAACCTAAACATGCTAACTATCATAAGAACTCTAATTAAAATAAAGAAAGAAAATGACTTACTTGAACCGAAGACTCCTCCAGTTCTCCCTCCAATCTACAACCTTTTCTCGAAATCAGCAAGCTCTTTCACGTTCCAAAGAGCCACCCAAGTGTGTGGTCTCCAAAGATGCACACACCAAAGCCAAACTCAACGGCAAGACTACGCCTTGAGTGCACAGTATTTTGCCCTTGGTGCTAGCCTAGGAAAATACCTCAAAACTTTTAACTCGAGGTTCATCTAGTCAATTAGACTTAAGGATCCTCAAAATCAGTGGCTTACTCTTAAACTTTAGAGTTGCTCACTTATATAAACCCAAGATATGAAAGGTTTGGTGCAAAAATTTGTAAAGAATTCTTTGGGTTTATATAGGTACTTCAAAGACAACAAAATTAATTAAGAATCCGATATGGGATAAATGTTAATTTAATCTTAGCCATTGGATCTTAATTTAGTGGTTTAATGAGATTATAAAACCCCAATAAGAGTTTGGGCCGAATTGGAATTCAAAATAAATAACAAATAAAAAAAATTTATTATTCATGTTACTATTCACGTTTATTTTTTTATTCCAATTCTCAAAGTGCCCATATCGTCATTCACCAATCCCTAAGCCACTATGGAACCTCATAAATCATTTGTTCAATAATTAAACACATTGAACCATTTATGAACAATTCCTACAGCAATCATATATGCTGTTAAATTTGTATTGTGCACTGTTAACCATTGATTTCGACTTTATTTTGTGTGACCTTTTGGGTTCCCCTCAAATTGGACATGAAATGAATCGTAATAATTTAATCGATCATAAATTATCCTCCGATCATATGGTCGTTCGATTTCAATGACCAAGGTTGACATCTAGCAACATGTCAATGCTCCCAAATGAGAAGGAAAGATATATACCCATTCTGTATGCGATTTACATATGATACAGTCCCTCGCCTCACTGTATCCCCACTGTTTGACCTAGGTTATGAAAAGTGTCTACCCATATAGTCAAAGGTATGATGTTGATAGTGTCATGAATCGTGCTAACCCAAGAATCTCACATGATTCTTCCGTTGCAGCCACAGTCTCAAGCACTGATCACACATATCAACCCGCGAACTGGAATATTACTCTTATAAGAAAATATTATCCGAGAGAGTGGCAATTCTCTGTTGTATCTTTACAAACTTCATGTGTTTCAACAAATGACCTAATCATAACCCTTATGACCGGTTATTTTGAACCGGGAAGGAGAATGTCAAAGTTATTTGATCCACACATAAGATTGTAAAGACCTCAAGTCTAAGGACTAGTCATACAATCGATACATGAAAGTTCTCACAGACACATGGGATAAACACTCCATGTGAAAAATTTTGGTGGTCAGTTCGATGGACACGAGCAACTCATGCATCCATGTGATACACCAAGCGGACGGATCTCCGCTAGTAGCCTATGAGATCGACTACCCCACTTAAGGGCGAATCATATCATCATGCTAGTCTCTCCGCTTTGTGAACGCCCAGATTATTCACAAAACTATGACTAAAAAAGTTTAAGAGTAATGATTCTCATAAGGCATGGAAGCCATCATCTTATTACTCTAAGGGCTTTATTACAGTGTTTGATGATTCATATAAGTTATGTAAGACACGTATAATAAAGATTGTCATTTTATTAATTAATGAAAATATTACAAATACATTTACATATAGCCCATCCACAAGTTGGGTATAAGGCATATCCCTAACAACCTTTATATTACCCTAACCGTAAAATAACCCCTTATAAACAAGTGATATTGGAAATCATCACAACCCCAGATAACGGGCTTAGTTACAACACATATCTAAGGCTAGTAAAAGCTTAAATAAAATAAAAGACATAAAGTAAAAGCTTGAAATTAAAAACGTAAATAAAAAAATAAAAAAATGTTGGGGTTAGAGGATCCACTTTTAATATATCAAAATTAGAAATCTCTCTTATTGTCAATGTTTACCGATAATTAATATATTTAACCAGACTATAGAGGCAGTAATTCCATTTGTCTCAATTAAATCCAACCGACTATATAGGCGGTAACAAGGTTATTACCTAAACCGACCATATAGGCAGAAACTACGTCTTAAATATAAAACCAACCATATAGGCAGTAAATAAGGTTGTCACCTAAACCGACCATATAGGCGGTAAGTAATTAATCAAAATTTTAATTAAAATAAGGGAGATTAATCTAATTTATTATATTAAAAGTCTCACATTTTCACCCCAGCAGAATGAGATTACCTGCTCATGCTGTAAATGAACACACAAAATTTTATTAATTAAATAAAAAGAAAATACAAGATAACTTAATAAATACACAAGACACTTTCCTTTAGGTTTTCATGGAGAAATTCCTCCAAAGAGCATGAAAAAATTACAAAGTTTAGCTTGGTATTTATAGGCAATCTAAAGGCTTCCACAATTTCTCCACCAATTGCTCCACCAAACATGGCACCAAAAATGGCATCAAACATGGCACCAAACATGGCACCAAATCCTCCACCAAACATGAAGTTTGTCAATTTTTATTTTTTTTTATTTTATTATTATTTTTTATTTTGAAAATGACTTTAATAATTACACATAACACACTTCCAGATATTTTATCAATTTCGATCATAGAAACTTCAGAATTCGAAATTATTATGAACTTCAAAGTTGTATATCTTTGAGCCTTATTTAATCTGGAACTTGAATCACCTCAATCCGATATCGGAGTAAAAGGTTATGGCCAAAATACCACAATTGCACAAAGTTGGAATTTCCGAAATTGTACTTCGTTTGAACGCCATTTCAAGTTTCCAATCTCCAAAATCAAAATGTCAAGTCCAATTTTTACCCTTATTTGTTCCAAATTTCGTCCTAAATGATTGCATTGAGTCCCAATTTTATTTTATCTGTAAAATAAACTAAAACACATCAAAAAGTTCATCAAACCCGAGAAACTAAACAAAATATTAGGTAAAATGGGCGGTAAATATTGATATATTTTCCGCTCATCATTATCACAATATATGATTATAGTTGGCACTGGCTTTGGCTAATTTGGAATATCTTCTAAGAAAATTCGAATTCATTCTGCTTCTTCCACTATCATGTCTAATTCTATTAACTCAGATTTCATAGTAGACCGGGCAATACAAGTTTGCCTCGAGAATTTCCATGATACGGTTGCACCATCAAGTGTGAAAATAAATCCACTCGTGGATTTGGAATCCATTGTATCAGATATCCAGTTAGCATCTCTACATCCCTCTAGAACAACATGATATCTTGTATTATGCAAACCATATTTTGAAGTTTCTCTCAAATACCTCAAAACTCTTTCTATGACTTTTTAGTGGTTATGTCCTAGATTACTTGTATATATACTAAGTCTGTTTACAGCTTGAGCGATATCTGGATATGTGTAATTTATGAGATACATTAGACTTCCGATGATTCTCGACTACTCTAATTACGATACGCTGGAACCAACATTCTTTGAAAAATGAAAAGTTAGGTCCATATGAGTTCTAGACAAGTTTAGATCTTCTTTGTTATATTTCTCAAGTATTTTCTCAACATAATGAGCCTGAGATAATATGTATCCCTATGATGTTCTGGAAATCTTAATTCATAGGATCACATCAGCTACCTCTAAATCTTTCATATCAAATTTGATGTCAATACTTTCTGGGTAGATTGAATCATCTCATGATTACTACCAATTATTAGCATATCATCTACATAGAGACATACAATGACATATCCTTTTTGAGTTGACTTAGGGTATACATACTTATCACACTCATTTATTTTGAATTTACTTGACAATATTTCTTTGTCAAATTTTTCATGCCATTGTTTAGGTGCTTGTTTTAATCCATATAAGGATTTTACAAGTTTGCACACCTTGGTTCTTGTCCAAGAATATTAAAACCTTCTGGTTATCCATGTAAATCTCTTCATCTAATTCACCATTTAAGAATACCGTCTTCACATTCATTTGATGTATTTCAAGACCAAATATAACTGCTATGACTATAAGCATTCTTATTGAAGTGATATGAGTCACTGTTGAATAGGTATCAAATTAATCAATGCATTTTTTTGTCAATAATCTTTCTATGACAAGTATTGTCTTGTACTTATCTATTGATCCTTCCAGCTTCATCTTCCATTTGAAAATCCATTTATAGCCCAACAGCTTACAATCTGGAGGAAGATCAACCTACTCCCAAGTACGGTTTTGAATGATAGAATTAATCTCGCTATTTATAGCCTCTTTCCACAAAAGTACCTCCGAAGAAGACATTGCTTCTTCATAACTTTGACACTCATTTTTTAATAGATATGTCAGAAAATTAGGTCCAAATGACTTAGACGTTCTTACTCTTTTACTATGTTTAGGTTGATTTACCTCAACATTTTCATAGTGATCTAATTCTTGGTTAAATTGACACCTACTTATAGCTGTATCAATGATTCTTTTGAAAGACTTCGTTCTTTATTTTTTCTTATAAGGAAATATCTCTTCAAATAATGTCACATTTCTTGAATCTATTATCATATTTGGATTGATGTCAGGAATTTCAAACTTATGTACCAAGAATCGATACGCATTATTGTTGTGAGCATATCCAATGAATATACAATCAACAGTCTTTGGTCATATTCTCACATTTTCAGGTTTAGGAACCATCACTTTGAAGAGACACCCTCATACTTTCATATATTTGTAGGAAGGTGTGTGACATTTCCACAGTTCATATGGTGTATTGACCAATCTTTTATGAAGTAACTTGTTCATGACATAGTTGGCGGAAAACAAGGCTTCCTCCCAAAATTTTTAGGGTAAACCAGAGCTTGTCAACATAACATTCATCATTTACTTCAACGTTCGATTTTTGCATTTCACAGTCCCCCGTTTTATTAAGGTGAATAAGGAGCAGTAGTTTCGTGAATAATTCCATGATTGGAACAATATTCATCGAATGTTGACACATATTCACCTCTCATATCACTCCTGATTCTTTTGATTTTCTTGCCAAATGATTTTCAACTTTGTTCTTATAGTGAATACATCTCCCAATAGATTCATTTTTACTCCTCAACAAGTACACATATCAGAATCTTTTACTATCATAGAATAAAATGACAAAGTATTTTTTACAGCCTCTTGTTTGCACAACATTCATATCACAACACATCAGTATGTACAATTTCCAAAGGTTTAGAACTTCATTTTAAGGAATGAAATGATGTTGTAATATCTCTGATCTGTGAGATGATACCGGCATGGGATAGACCGTACTAACCCCATAAGCCTCTGACTTTCTAATCATAAACAGACACTAATATTCTTTCCTTTAATTTATTTTATTATGTGTGGGACCGTAGCCCAAACTCAAAATCATTACATACAAACTCTAAATCTAAATCTGAAATCTCAAACAACATACTTTTACAACAACTGCTTCAAAGACCAAGACTAATACAAAACTTTTAATTGACTCTGACTGACTCACACTCTATCTGACTTTTACTGGTGGACTCCATACCCTAATGACTGCGTCAATATCTGTTCTCCTGAGTTCGTCCTCCGAGAACACCTGTAAAACCAGAAAACTGAGAGTGGGGGTTAGACCGTTGTACGATCTAAGTGAGTGGATAAAAAAACTGAAAAATTGTTTTAAAAACATTTGGTTCTAAAACCAAAATTTCCCGAAATATATTTATATGAAAACTATTCTCTGAAAATTTCACTTGAAATCTCTCTTATAAACTTCTCTTTCTGAAATCTGCTTTCTAAAAACCGTTTCTAAAATCTGATTTCTGATAACTGTTTTCTGAAAATCAATATCTGAAAACTCTGGTTCTGAAGTTATGGTATCTGGAAACTGGTATGTATCTGAAAACCTTGACGTATGAGGGCGTTACGTATTGCCATCCCCTCATACGCCTAACTAGAGCCAGGAATGTAAAACCATGACTTTGGGGCGTCACGTATCACCGTCCTCCAAAGCATGCCACTCATGTCCCTGAAACTGGTGTTCTTGAGGCGTTACGCATCACCGTCCCCTAAGCCACTGAACTAGAGTCGGTAGTGTTGATCCATGCTACTATCTGACCCTGAAACTAGGTTTTAGGGGCGTTACGTATCGCCGTCCCCCTATCCCTGAACTAGGATTTGGGGGCGTTACGTATCGCCGTCCTCCCAGTCCTCTACATGTGCACATGTTCTCTGTCCGTCAATTCCAAACTGTATCCAGTTACATACTGGGGTGGGTTTTTCCCCCATGCCCCCAAAAAATATAAAAACATGTTCTGAAAAATATTTCTTTCTCAAATACAACTTAAATCATAGGCTTTTATGAAATAATTGTAATAAAAATGGTCTATCGCCCTAAGGCATAAAAAGTAAATCTGTTGCAAAATTAACAACATGAAAATCAATTTAAAAGAGTAGTGTCCACTCACTTTTTTGGAATTTGGTTGGCACTGAATCATTTGTCGAAGGAAATATTGCGGTTCGTATGGAAAATCTATGATCGGAAACTTGATTAGTCTATATGTTGCAAAAAGAGATTCAGAACTTAACTAAGCTTACTATTATATCGATATGTTTTAGCTACAAGGCTTATCGTGCTTGTGACTTGATAGAAGGTATGAATACGAACTGATATGAGACCCATAAGGCGGTCTCTAACCTGCTAGGATGAAACTGGGTTGGTTTAAAATTAATTAGGAATGGTTTGTGATGAGCATCGCGACACAAGTCTTTACGCGTCGCGACGCACCATATCTAGAAACGTGCTGCTCTTTTTCTCTTACGCGTCGTGACGCCCAGCTCTTTAGCGTCGCGACGTGAATCTATTTTCCAGGATTCTGATTTTGCTTCTCCAAGTTCATCCTCTTCCTAAACTACCACAAGTATTTTTCACAACAAAAATTAATGCACAAACCAACTAATTTAACTTCCAATTCACAATTTCAACATTAAATTATCATCCTCAACCAATTCTCCAAGCCTCATTATACTTGTTTTTCACAAAATTTTCAAACCTACCAAAACTTAGGTATTTTAAATCAACAATCACTTCTTGACTTATCTACTACCATCAAACAACCATTATCATCCCATCATCCTTATTTTATCAACATGCTTCTAAAATCTAACAAACTAAGTTTATGGGTCAAGTCTTTTACCTTATTTCTCTTGATTTTTCTTCATTCCTCAACCTCCCATGGTAGCTTGTCTTCTTCTTAGATTAATGAATGTTTGCTTAGCACTTCTTCTTCTTCATTTTTTCCTTTTTCTCCTTATTTCTTCTTCCTTCTTCCTTTCTTTCCTCATCCTCACGTTTCTTCTTCTTCTTATTTCCATTTTTTTTTTGTATTAGTGAATAGTGTCTTCCTTTTATAGTTGGTCATTAAAAAAAAGTGTAGAATATATGAGAAGCTTGTGGAATTTACAAGTATGCCTTCATGTACTATTCATCTGAATTTTTGATCCATATTTTTAGTCTATTTCTGATTTGAATTTGGAAAAATATTCAACGTGAAAGTTATAGATCTTGATCTTAGCTTTCCGACCATATAAAATTCATAAAAATCAGAGTTTGTATGAGAACGTTAGGGCACAAATACCATAAACTATTCGGATTGGAATATTATAGAATTTCGTATCGAAGTTTCAAAGAATTTACAGTTTATCCATAAATTCGTTTCATCAATGTATATATGCTCGGACATAATTTTATATTACACAGCACTTGTTCTGCCATGCAACAGTACTACAGTCAACAATAGTAAGGACCATCATTCGTTATAGTTATACTCATTTTTTATTCAACATATGCTTCACATTTATGTTTGTGAGCGACTGTAAATTTAGATATAAGGTCCATGTTAATTAATTTACGCACTGTATCATAATTAACATGTCTCAGCCTACTATGCCATACATGTTTTACTCGATAATATAAGCAGAAGATGTAATTTTATTATTATTAGCATTGTGTCGATTGACAGTCATTACATTGAACTTGAAAAGGCCCTAAGTGAGGAATCATTTCCCTACATAGACATCATTTTTTGTCAGTACAAACTTGTAAGAAGCAAATAGAAGGTTAAAGCCATTCTTGCTAAGGAATAAACCTGAAACCAAGTTCTTCCGAATATCAGGAACATGCAAAATATTCTTTAATGTAAGCTCCTTCACGTATGTCATCTTCAGAACCACCGTACATTGTCCAACCACTCTGGAGGTAGACGAGTTTCCCATAGTCAGATGATCGCCACCATCGACCTTTTGATATGTGGAAAATATCTTGCTATCTACACAAATATGGCGAGTAGCCCCAGTGTTTATTCACCATTCTTTCATGTTTCCAACTAAGTTGGCTTCAGTTACAACTGCTCAGATATTCAACTCAGAGATCTCAACAGATAATTGCTCATTTTCAGTGACATGGGTCTCATTTTTTTCTTGCCTTTGTCTTGATACTTCTCATTTTCACAATATTTTGTCATATGGCCATTTTTTCCACAGACGTAGCACTTCCCCTTAAACTTATTGTTTGCTTGGGAAGTATTAGCTCCACTGTTCTTTCTCTTTCGGCTACCATTTCCACCCTCGAAGATGTTGGCCTTAGACTTTATAGTCTTGTAGCTAGTCTTCTCGGATTTCCTATTGTCATATTCGATCCTCATTCAAACTCCCAAATCATCAAGACTAATCTGTTTCTTTTATATTTCAGATAAGTCATGAAGTCATTCCATGATGGAGGTAAATTTTCAATGATTGTGTCAACTTGAAACATCTCGCAGAGTTTCATTCCCTAATCTAATATTTCATGAATGATCAACTGTAGTTTACCAAATTGAGATATTACCGTCCTTGAATCTACCATTTTGTAGTCCAGGATCCTACCCGCAATAAATTTCTTTTAATCGACATCCTCTGTTTTGTACTTATTCTCAAGAGATTCCCAAAGAATCTTCGCAGAAGCTGATTACGCCAAAAAGTACTCACGGTTATTGCAATATAGTTGGGGTGTCGATTCCTCAGAGAAATGGTTACAAGGAACTAATTCACTTAATGAAAACGTTAACAGCGACTTAATTAAAGAAAATAGATTTAATAGACAATGTAAGATAAAAACTATGGAAAATACTTAAGAGTTATCAGTACAGAAAAACAGCAAAGCGTTAGGAATCCCTCTTGTATCAAATCCCTATATTCAGTAATTGATTCCTTTTATTACTCAATTGAAGGTTTCACATCCCAAATCAACAATCAGAATATATTTCAATTCACAACATATTAAATTCTAAGGTAATCGATGAATTACTTTCTCTATGTTAACAACACATAATATTATCGTTATGACCTATTTAACGTCGACAATATACCCACAGGTAATAGTGTAGCAGAAGATTAACTCATAAAATAACATTACCAGTCACAATTGGGTTCCTCAATCACATATAGAATAAGCATGATTATTCCTATATGCAAATTGGTAAAACACAATCTCTGGATTCATAATCAAAAGATAATAAAGAATAACAAATCATCAATTATATTAAACGTTGAAGAGTATTTAGGAATCAAAAACATGAATATAAGAACTTAATTACAAGATTTTATCTTTAGATTTGCCTAGGAGATTAATTCTCCTTATAGAAGAGAGACATAGCCTTGATAGAACAGAGAAATATCATGTCTGGCATGAAGCTTCCTCGTTATTCTCTCTCAAATATGTGACTTCAACTATTTGTTATGTGTTTCTTTTTTTTTTTTTAGGGTTTTGGACGAGCTTGGGTATATATAGGGAAGTAATGGAGTCCTTATGCACATAAAACATGACCAAATTAAGTTTCTGGGATCTGCCGGGGCACCGCGGTGCCAAACTCTCTGCCATTATGTATGTAAATTTGCTGAGGCAGCATCACGATGTCAGAAGATGGGCGTCGCGACGCCATTTGATTTTTCTAGAGTTGTGTTTTCCTCGTTTCTGCTCTTCCCGCGTGCTTCCAATGCATCCGCAAGGTCCCAAAACACGTATAATTGCTCCAATATTCATGTTCTATTGCTTCCTAATTGCAAGACATAAAATAAACTATAATTAAGATAAAATACTTGATAATCAAGCCGGATTAGCGATGTTTAAAGTACATTTTCATGCATTTATCAGAAGCCATTCCTTGATACACATTTTATAGGTTATTATCAATCCCTCCCAAGAGGTAGTTCTTACTAGACCCGGCCAAGGTTCCGGTTCCGGAATCGGAACCAAATTTTACCGGTTCGGTTAGGGTTCTTACCTCAATCGAACCGGTAGGAACTGTTGGAACTGAACGGTTCCAGCGGTTCCAACCAGAATCGTTTGGTTCCGGTTGGAACCGAGTTAGAACCCTAAGGTTCCAACCATCCCCAAAGGCTAGTAGCCAACGTTTAAAAAAAATTGATTTCCCAAATTACCCCTAATAACATTAATAAAACGGCTAATTTTAGGGGCATTTTAGGTATCAAAAAAATATTTCTAAAAATGTATAAATATTGGTCATTTTTCATTATTTCAACACACCAATTTCTCAATTCTCAATTCCTACAATTCTCTCATTCTCAATTTTTCTCATCTACAATTATAATTTATCATTCTCAATTTTCTAATTCCTTAAAATTTCTTAAACAACAAATGACAAGCTCATCTGAGAACACAATATCAAATGTGCCAACCCAAGAGAACGACCCTAATATCGGTTCACGGAGAAGAGAAGTTAGGTCTCGTTCCTCGTATGTTTTCAAAATTCATTTTCATTTCATCGATACTGCAAATGAAGGTGAAAGAGCAGTATGCAACCATTGTGTTTATAAATTTACTCGTGGATACAACAATATGCACAAGCACCTGGAAAGATATCATGTCGTTGAGCTTGGACTTGATACGACACAAACTCAAATGGCCAGGTATGCATCATCTAGTAGAGGTACGAGTTCTTTAGATTTATTTAAATATTCTGATGCTAAAAATAAATAAAAATTTGCTAAATTAACTTGTATGTGTTAGTGTCCTAGACATGCCACGGGATCTCTAAGCGTGGTTATTGTGTGAATTAATCAAGAAAGTTACAGAATACTTACATTGATTTGGATGAGAAGTTTCAAATTTTTTTCTTGTAGATGGAAGCTCTAAGCCCTCTTTTAGTGTTCCAAACTCATGAGTGAGTCTCCATATCACCTTGTTTGACTCCTTTAAGAGCTAGCTTACTTGAATTTTTGTAACAAAAATCCTTGGAGAGACAAAGAAGCTCACGGTTTTTGAGCTTTTGGAGAAGAAAAGGATGTTGTGAATAGTAACTACATACACTTCTAAAGTTGACCAAGTTAATTTATAGTTTGGTTGTGTGTTGGATTTGGTTAGTGTGTTGTAAAAGCAATCCAAGCTTTACACTCAACAAATCAAATCCAAAATCAAGCCTAACTACTTCCATCATTATTCAAACAAAGAGGTATCTCCTGTAGGAGATACCTTCCTGTGATGAAAGTGAAGTGGGTCCCACAATTTTTAAATTCCAAATTTAAGTCGACTAACTTAACACGCAACTTCGCTCGGGCCCGGGTTCATTTAATTCCGAATAAATAAATTTTTCGTTGCGACGTAATTCAATCTAATTTAAATTAATAATAATGCCTAGCAAAATATTACGAAAGTCGCTTGCGAATTAATTCTAAATTAATTCGTTTGCCCGAATTAAAATCTAATTTTAATTCCACTTAGAAATCTAATTTCAATTATATATCTAATATATTATTTAATCGAATAATTTCAAATTAATCGTTCTCTCTCTTCTATCCGAATTTTATCCCAGATAAATTCTTGTCGCAATTAATCCCATATTAATTTTCTCTCTCTTAATTAATCCCAGATTAATTCTGTTCGAGTCAAATGTCATCACTGAATCTTTGGGAGGCGACCCAAGAGATCCATGGATATGTTGGCAGTAAATAAGGTCATCGGACTATCCGAATATGTGCGTACCCGGTACCACGTTCTTACCGATTTACAAGATATGGTTGGCTTCTAGCAAAACACCGTGCCTACCAAATTCTCCAGAAATATTCTTTTAAGGAATACAAGATCTTTGACAGGAGTAGTATACATAGTATTGCATATTACGATCCAGTATCGGATGTCACATGCTAGGCCTAGGGCTGGAGTTGTGTATGCCCCGTACGAATCATATATTGGATCACTAGTAACTAGTCTCTTTATAATCGGAAAGTCATGACCTAGTAATACTTTCCTGATGGCTATAACACTATAAAGTACCAGTTCTGTATCCTTGCGTGATCACCATCTCCATATGACTGAAGTGATACTTTCATCTTGACATCACATCAAATACACTACGATTCTCAGTATACCCAGAAGAGGCGTACATTGAACCTGTTAAAGCCCCGGACGACCAAAACCAAAGTATCCTGATTGTCGTAAGTATTAGAGATGCAAGTCTCAGGTTAAGACCACATACGCCTACCCTGATTCAGATTCCCATAGACACATAATCATACTACCAATGAGATTCTGAGGGGCCTATCCAGAGCGAAGATGTTCCCGTACCATCGAAAAACAGAACCTCCTATCACACTTGCATGAGTATCCAATACCCAAATATATGAGAACTATGTCGTTAAGCTTCCATAACTTGCACAAGTGTAATACTAACATATTCCGTATTATCGATGTCCAGTCTCGATAATACTACGACTAAGGATATTTAATGATTAAACCTTAGTGGATTAACACTGTCTCGTATCTTATTAATCTGGTACTAATCATATGGATTTTTATCATTTATATATCCAGGTAATCCAATTACAAATGATAAAAGAGTAATTTCCTTTGTCACATAGTAAATTTTTTTACAAGAACACCATGTTCTTTATAAAATAGTGATGATATGGGTCATAATTATCCAACAATCTCCCACTTGGCCTATAGCCAATCACTCAAGTGTCCAACACCTGAACTATGTTCGGGTCGCTCAAACTTCTGCTGAGAAACAGCTTTCGTCAGAGGATTTGTAAGGTATCATCTGATGCGATTTATTCGATCATCACATCGCTACGATGTATGATCGAACGAATCAGATGAAATAGTTGAAGTACATACTTGGATCGTTGATGAGACCGTGGTTCCTTAGCCTGTGCTGTAGCCCAGCTTAGCTGCTAATAGAACTACTCTTAATCCAATTAGGAAATTATAAATCCAAAATGCTTCTTTTGTTGCCTTAGCTGCATCAATATTCCGCTTTTATTGTTTAATCGGCAACAGTATCTTGCTTGGAAGATTTCCAACTCACTGTTCCGTTATTCAAACTAAATATGTACCCTTATTGTGACTTACAGTCGTCTTTATCGGTTTGGAAACTTGCAGCGGTGAACCCAGTCACCTCAAGTTCTTATTTCCCCATATTCTCAGAAAGCATTCTTAGTTCATCCAAGATACTCAAGGATGTTATTTACTTCAATCTGGTGACCATCACCTGGATTGGCCTGATTGCGTCTACATATGCTCAAAGCATATAAGACATCAGGTCGCGTACATTTTCATAACATACGAGCTCTAGGAGAGTGTCAGCAGCTTTCTAGATCTATCTCAATAGATCTTTATTCCTAGAATAAAGCCTGTTTCTCCCATGTTTTTCATGTAGAATTTTATGAAAGCCAATCTTTCACTGATTATAGTATGAGAATGTTATTGCTGAGAAGCAATACATCATCAACATAAGGACAATGAATGTCAGTACGCTCCCACTAACCCTCTTATATACACAAGAATCATCTTTATTTTGAATTAAATCATATACCATTATGATTACATCAAAACGATGGTTCCAAGAATTCAATGTTTGTTTCAATCCATAAATGGATCATTTAACTTGCAAGCCTTGTTTGCATGTTTTGGCACGATAAAACCGTCAGGATGTTGCATACAAACATCCTCCAAAAGGTTTTCGTTAAGGAAAGCGGTTTTGGAGTCCAGCTGTCATATTTCATAAACGAAATATGCAGTAATAATAAGCATTATCCGAATGGATTTAATCATGGCAACATGTGAAAAAGTTTCATCGTAATCGACACCATGTCGTTGACGATACTCTTTCCATACAAGCCTTGTTGTGTACATTAGTATGTTGTCATCCATGTATGTCTTCCTTGAAGACTTATTTAGTACCAATAGGTACAATGCCTTCTGGTACATCATTCAGTGTCCAAACTTGGTTGGTATACATGGAATCCATTTCGGACTTCATGGCCTTTTTCCATAAAGTGGAGTCGATACCTTGTATCGCTTCCTCATACGTAGTCGGTCCATCTTCCTCAATAAGATTAACTTCTACATGAGGTGAGATCAGAAACCTATACCTCCCAAGTTATTTTCTGACTCTCTCCGACATACGCGGTTCTTGTGTATTCAAAGATTGTGGTACAGTTTCATCCCTGATGAACTGTTCATGTTCCGTAAGGGATCGGTGTCTGGAATAGTATCACTCTGATTTTCATCGAGTTCTACTTTCCTCCCACTTACCACTGCATATAGGAATTCCTCTTAGGAAAACCGCATGGAGAGCAACAATTACAATGTTCTCTTGTGAGTTGTATAAGTACTATACTTTGGTTTCCCTAGGATAACCTACAAATAGGTACTTATTCAATTTGAGTTCTAGTTTGGTATCATCCAAACGTTTAGAGTATGCCCAGCATTCCCAAATCTTCAAAAATGAGAAACCCGGTTTCTTTCATGTTCATATCTAATATGAAGTCTGTCTAACAGATTTTCATGGAACCTTATTCAAAATAAGTATTGCATTGTTTAATGCGTATCCTCATAAGGAAATTGGTAGCTCAGAGCGACTCATCATTAACCTTACCATGTCTAACTAAGTTCGGTTTCTCCATTCAGTCACACCGTCCAACTGAGGTGTTCGGGAGGAGTCCATTGTGAAAGAATACTATACTCTTTTAAGTAATTTTGAAACTCATATGTTTAAGTATTATCCACCACGGTCCGACCGTAATGTTTTAATACTTAGCCGGTCTGTTTTTATACTTCGTGTCGAAACTCTTTGAATTTATCAAAAGTTTATGACTTGTGTTTCATAAGATACACATAACCGTAACGCGATGCCACATCCGTAAAGGTTACGAAGTATTCATATTCATCTCTAGCCTAGCTATACATGGGCCAACATATGTCACCATGAACGAGGGCTAACAGATCGGTGGTCTGTACACATTTACCATGTACAAGGTGTTTTAGGCACTTTACATAATAAACAAGATTCGTAGACATCATTTGAATTAGGATCAAATCTGTCCTAGTATCCACTCTTCGAAAGTGTGGATATATGAGTCTTGTTAATGTGTCCTATACAACAATACCACAAATAAGTTTCATATGATTTACTCAGTTTGAGCCTTTTGTTTGTCATGTTATATGTTTGAGATTCATTTATATTCAAAATATAAATGTTGTTATTCACATCTAATGTGTATATCTCAATATCATCTTTATAAACAAAACACCTTGTGTTCTGGAATACAAAGGTATACCCGCAACGGGTTAAACTAGATACAGAGATAATGTTCCTAGTCAAACAAGGTACATTATAACAGTTTCCTAATTTAAGTACTTGCCCAAAGGGCAGTTCCAAAACTTAGGTTCCCACAGCCAAAATAGCGACTCTCGTCCCGTTTTCGACTCATAGGTCGATCTCATCTGAAGCCAGTCTCCTACTAATTAGCAGATCTCGCACATCAGTACATATGTATGTACCACATCCAGTATCAAAATCCAATTTTAAAACTAGTAGTGGACACATTTATAACAAACATACCTAAAGTCGGAGACTTGCCCCACCTTCACTTCCTTCATGTCTGTCTTGTCCATACGGAAGTCACGCTTCCAGTGACCCCATTTTCCACAGCTTAGGCAGACATCTTGGGATATGTCCTTTGTCTTCCCAGAAGATTGTGACGATTTAGCCTTGCCATTTTTCTTCACACCCCAGAAGCCTTCGGCCAAACCTTGGCCTTCTGGGATGTCGAAGTAAGATGCGCCTTGCGATTCTTGCCCTTTAAAAGCTCTGGCTCTTCCTCATTGAGTATAGCCATTAACTCTCCAAGAGTTTTCTCTTGGTTCATAATGTTGAAGTTCATGACGAACCCGACCCAGCATTCGGGCAGAGACTGTAAGATCAAATTTATAGAAGTCTTAGCCTCATAGGTAATGCCCACCTAACCTAGCTATTCGATGTCAACAATCATCTGCGACACCTAGTGCTCGACAATGTACCCTCTGACATGCGTGAGTGAAAGAGATTCTTTTGCAATTCGTACTTCTAAGATCTAAGGTTAGATCTTAGAAGATCCTTTAATTTTAATATCATGGTATAAAGATCTAATCCTTAGTTCTGACGACGAAATTAAAGAGTCATTGCAGCAAGTATAACAGATTGAGCACTAAAGTTATCATCACGATGAGTCTTCCAAAGCTCATGCTCTACTATTTGCTCAACTATGGGCTCAGACCCGAGAGGCTTCTCTATCAAATAGAGTAACTTCTCAGCTCACAGGACTATCCTGAGATTCTTTTCCAAATCTGAAAATTAAAGCCGTTAAAGACATTTTCACCCAGGATTATGTCATTTGACGCTAATCTTTCAGGTCATCTTGATTGCTATAGTCCAACTATCCAATCAATGATTTCGGGTACAATCAAATATAATGATTACTATAGTCTAATTATATAATTAACTATAATTTGATTGGTTACTTTCAAATGTATTGATTACTATAGTCTAACTATATAACCAACTACAAATGAAGTAGTTTGAATACAGTCAAACTGTTCAATTAAAACAACAATTGAGTATTAGTCCAACTAATATATTTATATATAAATAATGACGAAAAATAAAATGAGCGCGTATTGGCAAGTATTAAAGGAATATTACAAATTTAATACTAACCTCCCACTATTTTTCGATGAGCCTCTAACCCTTTGTGGAGTACTCGGGAAACCTAATTTCCTAGTGGGCTAGGATCCCGTTAAATAACACACAACCTTGACTTTGGCCAACAAGCTGTATGAAACTTAACTAGGTAGATCTCTAAGATCAATTGGATCCCATCCAATTCATAGATCCAGTAGGTGGACCTCCAAGTCCGAAACATATATCCAATATATGTAAATATATCCAATATATTTCCTAACCCGTTTCCTCTGAATCAACTAAGCCTTGGCTTTGGCTCAACAAACTTAATGATTCCAGTTAAGTGTGACTCACTGACAGTGGGAAAGCTTCGTAATCGAAGTTGATGAACTAGAAGTGACCTTGACTTTGGCCAACAAGTCACAACCGTCCAAGACATACGATATGGAACAAAGCTTACGCGGTTCAAACACATCCGCGATGGACAAAGGTCTTGACTTTGGCCAACAAACCAATGCAAATCTTGGATCTTGAGAGAGAACCAATCAATGGAAGGAAAAACATTTAATATTGAATGAGGGTTTTCGCGTAAATTCGCAACCAATTTATTATCTTTGATTAGGTCTCATCATACACCCTTAAACATGCATTCTAAAAGCATAATATGGCGTGATAAAATTTAATAATGATATGCGGATGGATATATAACAAATTATTCCTAGAACAAATCTCTCCATTTCCTCTCTCTCGCTAGCACAAACTTCTACCCAATTACATAACACTAAAAGAAACCTCATTTGCATTGAGGGGAATTGGTGATAAGAGAAATACAAAGAGAATAGAGATAATAGGCTGGACACGCATGTCCAATTTAATAAATTCTAAATTTATTACAATAATTTCCAAAATTGCCCCCACTCATGTTATCCATCTGATATATATTATTCATACAATACATCCAAGTATTCACACAAAGCATGTTATTCAATCAATCTAATCCAATTAATTAATCTTTGAGTTAATGACCATCCAATGTTCAAAAAATGATTTGATTTGCGCGAGTCCAACTCGTTTAAGAATAAATACTCAAAGTATGTATTCTTGAATTATATCGAACTACAATTTCAAATCCAATTTAAATTGTATCCAATATAATTCATGTTTAATTCCAAATTAAAAACTTACACTTTCAATAGTGCCTTTAAGGACTTGGATTCAAAATCCAATCTAATTGGGTCTCAAATGACCTAATTAACATCCAATATTATTCAATTAAAGTCCAATGGGCTTTCAATTGATTCTTTAGGCATGGGCTTTGGACATTATGGATCAAACCCAAAATGCCAAGGCCCAAGTTAGGAATCACCCTATGCTATAAAATCAATTTAGGCCCAATTAAATTATTAAAGACCCAATGTCATATTTTTGGACTTTATGGAAATGGTTTAGGCCCAAATATGATCCAAGACCAAAATTTGGCCCAACCAAGCCCATTAGCCCAAATACAACAAATTAGATTAATATATCATTCCAAATTACATATTAATCCATTTCAAGTGTAATTAACACAATTAATTAATTAATCTAGTATTTCCAAAACACTAATTAATCTAATTAATCATGCTTAACATCTAATTTATGTCCAACACAAATTAATCAAAATCAATCTTTCCAACATGCTTCATATCTCACGGCAAAGGCAAAAAAATAACATCCAATTTGATTTCATCCAATTAAATCAACATTCAACATCTAAGATTCATTTCATGCCATTTAACATATCCAATTGTTAAAATTCAAAAAATCACCATGAGCTACATCTAGGGTACCATTCGGCCAAGCTAATAAATTTGGGAAATTTTGATCCAATCAATTTTTTACAATCCAATGATACATAACTCCAAGTCATCATCATCCAAGCATAACCAAACATCCAATTTTGTATTTTCATGCTCCAAGCAAAAATGCCCAAATTAAAGTCATGAACCCTAGAATCCAAATCAAGCTTAGATCTCGATCTGATATCATTGTTAGTGTCCTAGACATGCCACATGATCTCTAAGGGTGATTATTGTGTGAATTAATCAAGAAAGCTGGGGAATACTTACATTGATTTGGATGAGAAGTTTCAAAACTTTTTCTTGTAGATGGAAGCTCCAAGCCCTATTTTAGTGTTCCAAACTCATGGGTGAGTCTCCCTATCACCTTGTTTAACTCCTTTAAGTGCTAGCTTACTTGAATTTTTGCAACAAAAATCCTTGGAGAGACAAAGAAGCTCACGGTTTTTGAGCTTTTGGAGAAGAAAAAGATTATGTGAATAGTAACTTCATACACCTCTAAAGTTGACCAAGTTAATTTATAGTTTGGTTGTGTGTTGGATTTGGTTAGTGTGTTGTAAAAGTAATCCAAGCTTTACACTCAATAAATCAAATCCAAAATCAAGCCTAACTACTTCCATCATTAGTCAAACAAATTATGTAAGTGAAGTGGGTCCCGCCACTTTTAAATTCCAAATTTAAGTCGGCTAACTTAACACGCAACTTCGCTCGGGCCCGGGTTCGTTTAATTCCGAATAAACAAATTTTCCATTGCGACGTAATTAAATCTAATTTAAATAAATAATAATGCCTAGCAAAATTATTACGAAAGTCGCTTGCGAATTAATTCTAAATTAATTCGTTTGCCCGAATTAAAATCCAATTTTAATTCCACTTTGAATCTAATTCAATTAATATATCTAATATATTATTTAATCGATTAATTCCAAATTAATCGTTCTCTCTCTTCTATCCGAATTTTATCCGAGATAAATTTTTGCCGCAATTATTCTCATATTAATTTTTTTCTCTCTCTTAATTAATCCCAGATTAATTCTGTTCGAGTCAAATGTCATCGGTGAATCTTTGGGAGGCGACCCAAGAGATCCCTGGATATGTTGGCAGTAAATATGGTCATCGGACTATCTGAATACGTGCGTACCCGGTACCACGTTCTTACCGATTTACAAGACATGGTTGGCTTCTAGCAAAACACCGTGCCTACCAAATTCTCCAGAAATATTCTTTTAAGGAATACAAGATCTTTGACAGGCGTAGTATACATAGTATTATGTATTACGATCTAGTATCAGATGTCACATGCTAGGCCTAGGGCTGGAGTTGTGTCTGCCCTGTACGTAGGGGTGGCAATTTGGGTCAGGATTCGTTTATTCGTTCGATTCGATTCGCTTTAAAGCAAATACGGGTTTGAAAAAATGGATTCGTTTAATAAATGGGTCAATTCGATTCGATTCATTTATTAAACGAATCGAATACGAATTTAAGCTCATGGATTCGTTTATTCGTTTATGATTCGTTTTATTATTTTTATTTACTAGTTCTTGTTAATTTTCAATTAAAATTTGAGAAATTATAACTAATTATCATAGAAAACATAATATTTTCGATATTTGGTGAGATATTTTTAGTAAATATATTAATTACATATTTCATATGTATATATTTATGAAGAATTAATTTAAATCAAGTGTGGTAAATTATTTTATTAAATAATATAATTGACTAAACAAATAAACGAATATTCGTATTCGATTCGTTTAATAAACGAATCGAATACGAATCCTGATATTAGGATTCGTTTAATAAACGAATCGAATATGAATCCATCACATTTTGATTCGATTCGTTTAGGATTCGATACAAATTCGATTCGTTGATTCGTTTTGACACCCCTACCTGTACGAAGCATATATCGGATCACTAGCAACTAGTCTCTTTATAATCGGAAAGTCATGACCTAGTAATACTTTCCCGATGGCTATAGCACTATAGAGTACCAGTTCTGTATCCATGCATGATCATCATCTCCATATGACTGAAGTGATACTTCCATCTTGACATCACACCCAACACACTACGATTCTCAGTATACCCAGAAGAGGCGTACATAGAACTTGTTAAAGCCTCAGACGACCAAAACCAAAGTATCCTGATTATCGCAAGTATTAGCGATGCAAGTCTCAAGTTAAGACCACATACGCCTACCCTGATTCGGATTCCCATAGACACATAGTCATATACCAATGAGATTCTGAGGGGTCTATCACGAGCGAAGCTGTTCCCGTACCATCGGAAAACATAACCTTCTATCACACTTGCATGAGTATCCAATACCCAAATATATGAGAACTATGTCGTTAAGCTTCCATAACTCGCACAAGTGTAATACTAGCCTATTCTGCATTATCGATGTCCAGTCTCGATAATACTACGACTATGGATATTTAATGATTAAACCTTAGTGGATTAACATTGTCTCATATCTTATTAATCTGGTACTAATCATACTGATTTTTATCATTTATATATCCAGGTAATCCAATTACAAATGATAAAAGAGCAATTTCCTTTGTCACATAGTTAATTTTTGTACAAGAACACCATGTTCTTTACAAAATAGTGATGTTATGGGTCATAATTATCCAACAGTATGACACATCTTTCTTTAAGTTTTGGTGGAAAATTTACTTTTACTAATTACGTTCAAAATGTTTTAAATTATGTTGTTTGTAGAATAACTCGAAATACAACAAAACGTCAAAATTTTAAATTATACAAAGATGATAAAATTATTTTAAATGAAACATTTAGAGATATTAAAGGTCGTCTTTCTATTTGTTCTGATATTTTGAGTGACCATTGGCGAACACACTCATATATGGGTGTGACTTGTCATTGGATTGATGTATCATGTAACATATAAAAATGTCTTATTGCATTTAGAGTTTTCGATGAACAACGTACTGTACAAAATATTTATAGAATGATGAAAGTAATTTTTGATGAATATGGTTTATTAGGTAAAATTTTAACAATTGGATTTGATAATGCATCTGCAAATATTGCATCAATCACTGATTTAATAGAAATATGCGAACCAAATTTAGGGGGTCGATTTTTTCATGTTTGATGCACATGTCATTGTAGGCATTGCATTTTCGCATGTGAAACCCGATGATGAGTCTCAGTTGGAGGCACTACTTTTTTAGCTAAGGATATTGCGGGAAACGGAGGTCGGAAGGGGAAATTCAGAATAAGTGCGTCATCAAGTTCATTCCACAAGTTCACTGTCTTCGTTGGTGCTGCGTTCGTTACTTCGTTCGAACATCGGGCAGATTGCGGACGTTCGTGCCACGTTCGAATTGGCGTTCGAACGGAGTCGGTATTTCTGGTTTTGCTGCTAGCCTCGCACCCCAGCCCAATTAGCCCCCCAAAGCCCATAAAACACATCCCAATTTAATTAAATTAAACATTAAATATTAAATAAAATATTTAAACCATTTACCAATTAAATAAAACATAAAATATAATCATACCTAATAAAGATAAATCAATATATTAACTTCCTAACTAAACAAATCATATACTAAACTAAAAAGATGTCATGCCTAATTAAAATCAATCATAACCAATTAAATATTTTGTATTCCTAATCTAGCCAAGACATGTCCCCCAATCAAATCCATTGCTTTCCTTGTCTAATACTAAATCATATCCTAATTGAATGCCAAAATCTCTTCCTTGTGAGACAAGGTGAAACCCTAGCCCTTCTCTATATAAACAACCCCTAACCTAGCCACCCCTCCTCTCGAAATCTCTCTAGCTCATACACTACTCACACGCAAGTCACATCAAGAGACCTTAAGACATCACACGCCAATCACAAGAAAGATAGTAAATCATTCCCTTCATCCTCCCCCCCCCCCCCCACACCACCGAAAATACAGTAGCCATTCACACCCCTAATCACCACCGAAAACCAGCCTCATAAACCTCCACACATCACCGAAAATCACACCAAACACAGCAGCCCAAAATGACCTTAAAACAGCAGTAAAATTACGTCAAAAACAGTAGCATAAAACACCAAAAATAGTCCACAAACAGTAAGCAGAAATACAGAGGAAGCGGCAGCGAAACCACAAGGAAACAGCAGCAAAACAGAGTCGAAACAGTAGCTTGAGTGGCCAAACAGCGAAGGAAAAGGCAAACCAGTGAACCAGAAAAGTTACGGAGCTTTACCCCTTCTGATCTGCGTGAAACGCGAGTCCGAGAGACGGCTTAAAAGGTTAGACCTGAGGGTACTTCCCACACTCATCTTCATTTGATTCTTGTTATTTATTTTGACTGTATTTTAATTCTTTGTTGAGTATTGTTTGTATATGATGTGTGTGGTGGGTATTGGATGAATGGAAGAGTGTCGTCTCTTGTGGTATATAGGATGGAAACCCAGACGTAAATTCTGTAGCCGAATCCGAATGGACGGTAGTACGGTCTGTACTTGGGATACAACTCCACGTACCACTTGAGTAAACGGCACCATCTTTTGTTTTATGTTGGATTGATTTATCTATTTTTCGTCACTTGAATTCTGCATGTTGCTTATTTATGCATGACTCAATCGAGCGCATGGGCTTAGTAAGTGGAATGAAAGATCCCCTAGGGGGAGGGGTTAAAGCCCTTTACCATAGTACTTTTCCGCGCCGGTTGATGTGTGTTCGGTTGGATGTAAGATGTGTTCAATCGGGCATACTTAGTTTGATATGATTGTCTTTATGTTTTTATGCATGATTCAATCGAGCGCATGGGCTTAGTAAGTGGAATGAAAGATCCCCTATGGGGAGGGGTTAAAGCCATTTACCACGATACTTTGCCGCGCCGGCTGATGTGTGTTCGGTTGGATGTAAGATGTGTTCAATCGGGCATACTTAGTTTGATATGATTGTCTTTATGTTTTTATGCATGACTCAATCGAGCGCATGGGCTTAGTAAGTGGAATGAAAGATCCCCTATGGGGATGGGTTAAAGCCCTTTACCATGATACTTTGCCGCGCCGGTTGATGTGTGTTCGGTTGGATGTAAGATGTGTTCAATCGGGCATACTTAGTTTGATATGATTATCTTTATGTTTATATGCATGATGCGATCGAGCGCATGGGCTTAGTAAGTGGAATGAAAGATCCTCTATGGGGAGGGGTTAAAGCTCTTTACCACGATGCTTTGCCGCGCCGGTTGATGTGTGTTCGGTTGGATGTAAGATATGCCCAATAGGGCATACTTAGTTTGATATGATTGTCTTTATGTTTGTATGCATGATGCGATCGAGCGCATGGGCTTAGTAAGTGCGATGAGAGGTCCTCTAATTGAAGAGGTTAAAATCTTTTACCACGATGCTTCGCCGTGCCTCGCATTGTACTATTTGTCATTTATGCATTGCGTCCCATTTCATGCATCAGGTCTGTTCCCGTTCGAACGCGTTTACGAACGCAACTCGAACACGCATGTATTTTGCCTTATCACGCATCAGGTCTTATTTCTGTTCGAACGCGTTCACGAACGCCATATGAACGTGAGCATTCTGTTTCATTTCTGTTCGAACGCGTTCACAAACGCCGCACGAACGTGAGTATTCTATTTCATTTCCGTTCGAACGCGTTCAGAAACGCCATACGAACGTGAGCATTCTGTTTCATTTCCGTTCGAACGCGTTTACGAACGCTACTCGAACGAGAACCTTCTGCTTACCGTTCGAACGCGTATATGAATGTTGCACGAACGCACACGGTAAACAGATCCTCTTGCATCACATTACGACATGTCCATCTTAGCATATAGTTACCCCTTTTTTTTACGTTATGCATTTGTATTACCTCTCTAGTTGTCTATTTCTGTTATGCGCTTAAATGTCTTTTCTAAATATGCATGCTAGTAAGAATGCTATTTGTTTGCGCTTTTGTATCCACCAATGCGTTCATTAACTTGTATGCTTGTCGTATGATAATCCTTATGTATGTAAATTGAGACATATATTACATGCAAATAGGCTGTATGCAAATTCGAATATGTGTTACATATAAATTTAGACGAACTTGTTGATGTACGTATGTGAATGTAGAAGCATGATATTCTTAGAAATAAGTGTTAATAAAGCCTGATTAAATTATTATATAAATCATTTCATTACAAGTGGCATAAGTAAGGGACCATTCCGAACCCAACAGTTTGAGGTCTTCCCTTGCGAGGGGTAAGTGCGGCCTTAAATCTCATTTTCCCGGTTCACATCGGGTGGCGACTCCATTATTCTCCGATTTAGTCCCCCACGGGCTACTCCGTACTCCCGACCGGGCTGCGAGCCCGGGACAGCATGCGTCGCCCAGTTCTTGTGTTCCCACAGTCATGTTCTTATTTATGTGTTCAAGATGGTCTGAAAAAATTATCACCTTTCATTGATCCTATTAAGAACGCACTTAATTGTATTTGGTCATATTCTCAAGTTATGAGAGAATGAGCCAAGTTTTATAAATTAAATGGTATTAAACCGATAAATATTTTCCCGAGATATTCCAACACGTTGGAATTCAACTTATTTTCTTTTATGTCAAGCGTTGTAATACAAAGATGCGTTATGTAGTTTTTTTTCCTCAATATTTTCAACATATCACACTTTTTCTTAGTCAATGGAAAATTTGTTATAAAATTTTAGATATTTCAAAAGTTTTTAATGATGCTACAAATATTTTTAACGGAGTTTATTATCCTATAACACATTTATTTATTCTTGAAAGTTTGAATATTGTTGGTACTCTCGATGAGCATGTTGAAAGTCCTGATCCTAATAATATTGTTTTGTTTGAATCTATTAATGTTATGAAACGAAAATGGTTGCATTATTTTAGAGACATTCATTTACTTTATCTTATTGTTGTTTTTTTTTATCTTAGATTTAATTAGAAGGTTTGAATAGTGTTTTACAAACTTACTATGGATATTTAGGAATATTAGATGAAATTGATATTACAAGAATAATAGCTAAAATAAAAATTGATTTAATAGATTTATTTAATGATTATATTAGAAGATATAACTTGTAATTAGTAGGACAATCTAGTAGTAGCGAACCCGTAATGCAAACAAGACTTAGCGCAGATGATCGTTGGTTACTACAATGAAATAAAAAATATAGGGATAACACGACTAACAAACCGAAATTAGATAATTATTTATCTATAAATTTAGAGTTTTCAACTGAAAGTTTAGTTAGTAAAAATTTTCAAATCTTGAATGGTGGAACCGACATAAAAATATATATCATGAATTATCAATTATTGCTAAAGAGATATTGACAGCACATGTTTCCACCGTTGTGGTTGAACAAGCTTTCAGCATGAGAGACAATTGTTGGGACAGTAGTGGAACCCCTAGGTCGGATCGGCGCCCCGTGTAGCGGAAGTGGGTCTAACCCATGGATATCAAGGATAAGTGTATTTTAAAATATTTTAAAGTATTTTAATGAAAACTACATTCCGATGTGAGTCTGTAGAAAGAAAAGGGGACCCAATCGGAGTCTGGATGCTTCGAAACGGAGAAAATAACGTTTTAGTGTTCATCAGTCCTCGGTGTCGCGAAGCGCAAGATTTTGGAGTCCCGATGCTCAAAATGCCAAAAGTAACACTGAGAGCTGAACGTCAGCGCATCGCGATGTGGAAGGCTGGGTGTCGGGACACTTAGAGGTCTGACGCTCTGTATCGCGATGCGGGAAGGTCTGTGTCGCGACGCTCGCCTGGGCAGTGAGAAATTTTCAAGTTCAAACCAATCCTAAACACTTCCAATTTTCTCATATCATTTCAATATACCTTAAAACCAATTTTAACATCAACACATGTTATACAACTAGCATACATGTATTTTAAATACTTATATGCATTTGTTTGAATCTAATAATAAACCATTTTAGAATCCCAATTAGAAATGTCTTATGAACAATTCCAGTTCACTTAAAGGTGGTCAAATGAATCTAGAATGGTAGCCATAACTTTAAGTTTTAATTTAGAGTTCCAAACTCTTATTAATTGTTCAATGTCCAACATGAACATCTTTGACCTAATTTATAAGCATGTTGTGTTTATACTTCCAATGTACCCTAACACAATTGATTAGCCTTATTTCAACATTAAGCTATATGATCATGCATCTAATACATAATTCATAACTTAAGAGAAGTTTAAACTTACCTAGAAAGCTTGATGTAAGATCCAATCTACTTCTCCTTTGTTGAAATGGTTGGAGAACTTCCAAGGTATGTAAACTTGACATCAAAATCCAATCTTGATTTCCAATGCTAGCAAGCTTCACTTCAAGATCCAATCTTGATTTATACTAGATGAAATATTGTAGAGACCTCACAAGCTTCTCTAAATTAGGCTAATCTCTCAAGAATTACTTGTGCTTAGCTTACTCAAGCTATTGCTTATGCTTATACTGATGGATTTGGTGCTTGGAGTGCCAATCCGATTTGTATATTTTATTATTTATTAATAAAATAACTACATTTTTCATTTCATACCTCATTAATGGTATTGTCATTATGCGTATTAAATTGATGTATAGATATGCTAAGAATGACATCGACCATAGAATAGTCTTGACACTAGGTGTAAACTATTCTTAAAGTAAATATTTCTAGTAGTTGGTTTTGGAATACGGTCGAATTCCTATAACCTATAAGACTAGCATATTTCGTATATTGGAATTGGAGTTTCAATGGTTAAACCCGATGTACCATGAGTTTTGGAAACTCGTATAGACATGTGGGTATTCATTTAAGCGAATACTGAATGAATCATAGGTGATTCCTAATAGTTGGAAGTACACACCACCGTCAATAGGAATCTCCTCGAGTCGAGTAGCATATGTAATCCTTTGACTATAGGATAACATTGATTTTGTGTGAGATCATCCACACTTTGATGCCATGTATGTTAGAAACTTTTCATGGTCTGGCCTCTAGATGTTCGTTGGGTGTGGACCGATGCACTCAGTAATCAAATGCGAAGCAAGATAGGATTTTGTGGCCCATATGTGTACCATAAGGGGTTTAGGTATCCATGTGAGTAAAGTCACGATTCTTAACGACTTTGCCAAAGCCGATCACCTAAGGTGGATCGCATCAGTTATGAAGAATCGTGGACATGTCGACATGAGATGTGCATTTTAGAAACTTGACGATATATTCTATATTTCCTAAGCACAACTCAGATAGCCTACGACGGAGGGATTGTTAAACATATGTGATGATCTCGACTTGTATAGTTCAGAAAGGTCGTTCGTGTTCTTCACGAATTCGGAGGTGGCTGAATTTCGTTCATATTAGCTAGTCTTATACAACGAATGTGTCTGAACTTAGAGAGTCTAATATGAAGTGTACTCGTTGAGCACTTGGGTAGCCGATTATTTTTTATAAAAGATAATACTCGATATTATAATTATCAACTAAAATAATCAAGTGTTATTGGATAACATTGATTATTTACTTTGACCTAGTTGGATTAATTGGATTAATTCAATAATTACACAAAGGGCTTAATTGTAAAATCATAATTATATCTACCATTTGAGGATATTATGGTAATTGTAAGTATGTAATAATATGTGGTTTTGGCTTGATTTAATTGGATTAAATCAAGGTGATAAACATTTAACTAATCCATTTCCTAATCTTTGGCTTGATTTAATTGGATTAAATCAAAGTGGGAGACAATTGAGATTAATCACACCTAATTATACATATTTGGACAAATTAGATTAAGCCCACTAAAAAGTTGATTACAACTTTTATTAATTAAAAATTACCTAAGTTTTGCTATAAATAGCAAGCTTTAGAAAGGTTTTATTTGCAAGTAAAATATAAGCAAATTCTTGAGAGATTAGTCTAAGTTAGAGAAGTGTTTAGAGTTAGAGAAGTGCTTGTGAGGTCTCTAAAACATTTCATCTATGAGAAATCAAGATTGGATCTTGAAGTGAAACTTGGAAGCATTGGAAACAAGATTGGATCTTGAAGTCAAGCTTGCACACCTTGGAGGTTCTCCAACAATTTCAGCAAGGAGAAGTAGATTGGATCTTGCATCAAGCTTACTAGGTAATGTTTGATCTCTCCAAAGCTATATTTATTTGTGTATTAGATGCATGATCACATAACTTAATGTTGAAATAAGGCTAATCAATTGTGTTAGAATACTTTAGAAGTATAAACACAACATGCTTGTATTTAGGTCAAAGATTCATGTTAGACATGAAACAATTAATAAGAGTTTGGAACTCTAGATTAAAGCTTAGAGCTATGGCTACCAGTCTAGAATCACTTGACCACCTTTGGGTGACCTAGAATTATTCACGAGACATTTTTTATTGGGATTCTAATTTGGTTTGTGTATTGGATTCAAAATTTACGCAAATGCGTATTTAGAATAAATTTATGTTCTTGGAAAAATATTTGATATTTTGAAAAACTTGATTTTAATTCTATAACATGTGTTAATGTTGGTTTGAAATTAAAAATTAATTTTGGATGTTTTTGAGGTGTTTTGGGAAGACCAGAATTAATTAGGGTGAGATACCTTAATTGCATCAGCTCTCTGGAAATTTTCCAGAGAGCTGAAGCTTTGAGTAACAAAATAAAACAATGGAAAAAAATGATGGCTGGTGATGCGCACAGTGCGCGTGTGCACTGTTCACTCGCGTACGTATGTTTCACTCGCCTACATCTTGGGATCGATGGTTCCAGATTTGCAGAGACATTACATTGAAGTACCGGATGCTTGGAGCATCATGCGAACACTCAAGGAGTTTTTCGAGGCAAATCAATAGAGGGAACTTTATCGAAGGTCTAAGGAATTATTCAGTGCTGAACTCAAGGAGGGAGGAGCTGTCAGTGCTTATGTTTTGAACATGATAGACCAAATTCGATATCTGGAATGACAGGGCATTGTGTTTGATGAACGGCTAGGTCGTAATTTGATTCTGTCTTCTTTGCCGGGTGCTTATGCTGGCCTTGTATTAAATTTCCATATGCATTCGATGCAAGCCACACACGAAGAACTTCATAACATGCTACGAATAGCGGAGCAAGATTTGAAGAAAGGCAACCTCATACTATATCTCCATGGTGGAGCTGGCTCTTCAAAGACTTCTGGGAAGTCAAAGAAAATAAATATGGGGAAGAAGAAGATATCAAAGAAAAACTCCAAGAAGCGCAAATGTGCAAAATCGAAAGTAGCTCGTGATCAATGTCTACAATGCAAGAAGTCTGGACACTGGAAGAAGGACTGTCCAGAGCTTAAAAGAAAAGTATGACCCTCAGGTACGCTTTGTATTTTTCAAAAATTGACATCTCATTAGCCTTAGATGCAAATAATGGATGGGTGTTAGATACTGGCAGTCCTACTCATATTTGCAATTCCTTACAGGAAATTAGGGTTAAAAGAAGGCTAAATAAAAGGGAGATCCAGCTTAGAGGTTGCAATAGCAAGACATTGGATGTCAAGGCAATAGGAACTGTTGTTCTAGATCTCCTAAATGGATGTAAATTAGATTTACATGACTGTTATTATGTTCCCTCACTTATCAGACAAATAATATCACAACCAATATTAGATAAAGAGGGATACAAAATAAACATTAAGGATGAAACTTTATGTTTGTATGATAAATAAGATTTATTGAAATGTGAATGTTCTTTATCAAATGGTCACTATGTTTTAGAAACATATAGCGATGTCTTTAATATAGAGAAAAAATACAAGTAGGAAGTCTGAACTAAATAATACTGAATTATGGCATATGAGATTGGGCCACATAGGTGTTAGACGTCTATCCAAATTGGTAAATGATGGTTTGATTGAAAATCTTACCTTAGATCATTATCCGATTTATGAGTCATGTATCCAAGGAAAGATGACAAATGCCCAATTTAAAGGTGTTGGACACCGTGCTGGAGATTTACTAGAGCTAATACACAGCGATGTGTGTGGTCTATTAAATCATGTCGCTCATGATGGTTCAACATACTTTGTAACTTTCACAGATGACAAGTCTAAATATAGATATGTCTATCTGATGAAACATAAGTCGGAAACATTTGACAAGTTCAAAATATTCCGAAACGAAGTAGAAAAACAAACCAGTAAATTCATCAAATGCCTTAGATCAGATCGAAGCGGTGAATACATGAGTGAAGAATTCATAAATTATTTAAGGGGAATGGAATTCTCGCCCAATATAGCCCAACAGGAAAACCTCAACACAATGGAGTGTCTGAGCGTAGAAATCGTACTTTATTGGATATGGTGTGATCCATGATGAGCTGTACAGATCTTCCTTATTACCTTTAGGGTTACGCTTTACTAACTGATGCCTACATACATAATAGGGTTCCATCGAAAGCTGTTTCTATGACCCCTTATCAGATATGGTTCGATAGAAATCCAAGTCTTAGACGTTTAAAGATTTGGGGTTGTCCTGCATACGTTAGAATTACGCAGCGGGATAAACTAGCACCCATAGGGTATAAATATAGGTTCGTTGGATATCCTGATAATTCCATGGGATATCAATTCTACGATTCCGAGCAACGGAATGTATTTATTGTTCGCTTTGCAACTTTTCTTGAAAAGTAATTTTTTAGAGAAAGTGGGAATTGTATAGAGATTAAACTTGATGAGTTTGATCCCAACATTAAGGAACCTGAGATGGAACCATAGATCCAATTAGATGAAGGATCTACAACACATGTTCTACGTAAGTCGAATATCAAGGCCTCATGAGAGACTGTTTTTAACATCTGATGTAAGCCTTGATGTTCTCCTCTTGGAGGAAACATATCTGACTATGTATAAAAAAGCGATATTGGATATCGATTCGGGAAAATGGCAGGAATCCATGAAATCCGAAATGGATTCAATGCATGCCAATCAAGTCTGAGACTTAGTTGAACTTCCTGAATGAGTTAAACCTATTGGATGTAAATGGGTTTACAAAAGGAAGCGAGGGCCCGATGGAAATGTGGAAACCTTTAAGGCTCGACTGGTAGCAAAAGGTTACACTCAACGTTCCGGGATTGACTATGATGAAACTTTTTCACCAGTAGACATGCTAAAATCCATTAGTATTCTTTTAGCCATTGCTGCATATCACGACCATGAGATATGGCATATGGATGTGAAAACCGCTTTCCTAAATGGATTCCTTGAAGAGGATATCTATATGGAACAACCAGAGAGTTTCGTATCCAGTGAGACTTCAAACTTGGTTGTAAGCTCCGAAAGTCTATTTATAGACTTAAACAAGCATCCCGAAGCTGGAATCGTCATTTTGATAAGATAATTAGATTATCTGGATTCATCAAAAATGAGGAAGAACCATGTGTTTATAAGAAAGTTAGTGGGAGCATGATAGTTTTCCTAGTCTTGTATGTAAATGACATCTTTATCATAGGAAATGATATAGGGATGATGCAAAGTGTGAAAGCCTACATTTGCAAGAACTTCTCCATGAAAGATATGGGTGAAGTTTCCTATATACTAGGTATAAGGCTCTACCGAGATAGAGTTAGGAAGCTTATAGGGTTGTCATAATTGACGTACATAGACAAGATGTTAGAAATGTATGATTTTACCGACTGTAAGATAGCAAATATTCCTTTCTGATACGGCATACATCTTTCGAAGAAACTAGCACCTCAAACTGAGGAAGAGAGATTTAGGATGTCTTACTTGCCATATGCTTCTTGTATTGGAAGCATAATGTATGATATGCTATAACTAGACCTTATATCAGTTTTGGCATCAGTGTGACCAGCCGATATCAATCTGATCCAAGTAATGATCATTGGACAGCGTGAAACAATTTCTGAAAAATATCTGAAATATTTAAGGTATGGGATAAGTTTCTGATATTAGGAGAAAATGAGCTACAAGTTAAGGGATACAGACTCGACTTACATGGAGATCCATATGATAGAAAATCTACATCAAGATATATATTTACCCTTAACGGTGGTGCTGTTAGTTGGCGTTGTTCAAAGCAAGGCTCAACAGCTGATTCCACCACTGAGGCGGAATTTATATCGGCTTCAGAAGCTGCTAAAGAAGCTGTTTGGATTAGAAATTTTATCACAGAACTTGGCGTTGTGTCTAGTATTGCGGATTCAATCCCATTATACTGTGATAATAACAGAGCCATCGCGTAGGCTAAGGAGCCGAGGGCGCATTCCAAGTCTAAACACGTGGTAATGAAATAATGCGTAATTAGAGAGATTATTGAACGAAAATACATAGTGGTCTTGAAGGTTCAAGGACAAGACAACATAGAAGACCCGCTTACAAAGGCCTTACCTCCTAAGTTATTCAATAAACATGTGGAGGAGATGGGACTACGGTACCATCCAGATTGGCACTAAGCAAGTGGGAGTTTGATGGAGTTGGTGCTTGGAGTGCCAATCCGATTTGTATATTTTATTATTTATTAATAAAATAACTACATTTTTCATTTCATACCTCATTAATGGTATTGTCATTATGCATATTAAATTGATGTATAAATATACTAAGAATGACATCGACCATAGAATAGTCTTGACACTAGGTGTAAACTATTCTTAAAGTAAACATTCATAGTCGTTGGTTTTGGAATACGGTCGAATTCCTATAACCTAGAAGACTAGCACATGTCATATATTGGAATTTGAGTTTCAATGGTTAAAACTGATGTACCATGAGTTTTGGAAACTCGTATAAACATGTGGGTATTCGTTGAAGCGAATACTGAATGACTCATAGGTGATTCCTAATAGTTGGAAGTACACACCACCGTCAATAGGAATCTCCTCGAGTCGAGTTTCATATGTAATCCTTTGACTATAGGATATCATTGATTTTGTGTGAGATCTTCCACACTTTGATGCCATGTATGTCAAAAATCTTTCATAGTCTGGCCTCTAGATGTTCGTTGGCTGTGGACCGATGCACTCAGTAATCAAGTGCGAAGCAAGATAAGATCTATCGACCCATATGTGTACCATAAGGGGTTTAGGTATCCATGTGAGTAAAGTCACGATTCTTACAGACTTTGGCCAAAGCCGATCACCTAGGGTGGATCGCAATAGTTATGAAGAATCGTGGATATGTCGACATGAGATATCCGTCTTGGAAACTTGACGGTATATTCTATGTTTCCTAAGCACAACTCGGATAGCCTATGACAGAAGGATTGTTAAACATATGTGATGATCTCGACTTGTATAGTTCAGAAAGGTCGTTCGTGTTCTTCGCGAATTCGGATGTGACTGAATTGCGTACATATTAGCTAGGCTTATATGACGAACGTGTCTGAACTTAGAGAGTCCCAATATGAAGTGTACTCGTTGAGCACTTGAGTAGCCGATTATTTTTTATAAAATATAATATTCGATATTATAATTATCAACTAAGATAATCAAGTGTTATTGGATAACATTGATTATTTACTTTGACCTAATTGGATTAATTCAATAATTACACGAGGGCTTAATTGTAAAATCATGATTATCTCTACCATTTAATTGGATTAAATCAAAGTGGGAGACAATGGAGATTAGTCACACCTAATTATACATATTTGGACAAATTAGATTAAGCCCACTTAAAAGTTGATTACAACTTTTATTAATTAAAAATTGCCTAAGTTTTTCTATAAATAGCAAGCTTTAGGAAGGTTTTAATTGCAAGTAAAATATAAGCAAATTCTTGAGAGATTAGTCTAAGTTAGAGAAGTTTTTAGAGAAGCTTATGAGGTCTCTACAGTATTTCATTTAGGAGAAATCAAGATTGGATCTTAAAGTGAAACTTGGAAGCATTGGAAACAAGATTGGATCTTGAAGTCAAGCTTGCACACCTTGGAGGTTCTTCAATAATTTCAACAAGGAGAAGTAGATTGGATCATACATCAAGCTTACTAGGTAATGTTTGATCTTCTCCAAAACTATGTTTATTTGTGTATTAGATGCATGATCACATAGCTTAATGTTGAAATAAGGCTAATCAATTGTGTTAGAATACTTTAGAAGTATAAACACAACATGTTTGTAATTAGGTCAAAGATTCATGTTGGACATGGAACAATTAATAAGAGTTTGGAACTCTAGATTAAAGCTTAGAGCTATGGTTACCATTCTAAAATCATTTGACCACCTTTGGGTGACCTAGAAGTGTTCACGAGACATTTCTTATTGGGATTCTAATTTGGTTTGTGTATTGGATTCAAAATTTACGCAAATGCATAATTAGAATAAATTTATGTTTTTGGAAAAATATTTGATATTTTGAAAAACTTGATTTTAATTCTATAACATGTGTTAATATTGGTTTTGAAATTAAAAATTAATTTTGGGTGAGTAAGACCGAAATTAAATAGGATGAGATACCTAACTGCATCAGCTCTCTGGAAATTTTCCAGAGAGTTGAAGCTTTGAGTAACAAAGCAAAAAAATGAAAAAAAAAATGATGGCTGGTAAACAGTGCGCGCGCACTGTTCACGCGCACAGTGGGCTCGTGCACTGTTCATGCGGTACGTGTTTATGCGCCGATTTTGTTTTTCTTCGTACTGGAGCTTCCGAACTCTGATTAAGTCCCGATTTTTTTCTATACACTCGTAATGGAATCTAGTATTTCATTAAATGATTTAAAATTACACCCATACTTGATATCCATGGGTTAAACCCATTTTCGTTGCCGGGGCACCGATCCGACCCTAGGGGTTCCACAACTGCCCCAACATATTCTTGTAATTAAAACCTTCTTTAAGCTTGCTATTTATTGCAAAACTCAGGAAATTTTTAATTAATAAAAGTTGTAATCAACTTTTAAGTGGGATTAATCTAATTTGTCCAAATATATATAATTTGGTATGACTAATCTCCATTGTCTCCCACTTTAATTTAATCCAATTAAATCAAGCCAATGATTAGGAAATGGATTAGTTTAATGTTTGCCACTTTAAAATAATCCAATTAAATCAAGCTAAAACCACCTATTATTACATAATTACAATTACCATAATATCCTCTAATGGTAGTAAAATTAAGCCATTGTGTAATTATTGAATTAATCCAATTAGGTCAAAGTAAATAATCAATGTTATCCAATAACACTTGATTATCTTGGTTGATAATTATAATATCGAAAACTATCTTTTATCAAAATTAATCGGCTACTCAAGTGCTCAACGAGTATACTTTATATTGGGACTCTCTAAGTTCAGACACGTTCGTCATATAAGCCTAGCTAATATGTACGCAATTCAGCCACCTCCGAATTCGCGAAGAACACGAATGACCTTTCTGAACTATACAAGTCGAGGTCATCACATATGTTTAACAATCCTTCCGTCGTAGGCTATCCGAGTTGTGCTTAGGAAACATAGAATATACCATCAAGTTTCCGAGACGCACATCTCATGTTGACATGTCCACGATTATTCATAACTGATGCGATCCACCCTATGTGATCGGCTTTGGCCAAAGTCTTTAAGAATCGTGACTTTATTCACATGGATACCTAAACCCCTTATGGTACACATATGGACCGACATATCATATCTTGTTTCACACTTGATTACTGAGTGTATCGGTCCACACCCAACAAACATCTAGAGGCCAGACCATGAAATATTTTTGACATACATGGCATCAAAGTGTGGAGGATCTAATACAAAATCAATGTTATCCTATAGTCAAATGATTACATATGCTACTCGACTCGAGGAGATTCCTATTGACGGTGGTGTGTACTTCCAACTATTAGGAATCACCTATGAGTCATTCAGTAGTCACTTCAACGAATACCCACATGTTTATACGAGTTTCCAAAACTCATGGTACATCGGGTTTAACCATTGAAACTTCAATTCCAATATACGACATGCACTAGTCTTCTAGGTTATAGGAATTCGACCGTATTCCAAAACCAACGACTATGAATGTTTACTTTAAGAATAGTTTACACCTAGTGTCAAGACTATTCTATGGTCGATTTCATTCTTAGCATATCTATACATCAATTTAATACGCATAATGACAATACCATTAATGATGTATAAAATGAAAAATGTAGTTATTTTATTAATGAATAATAAAATATAAAATCGGATTGGCACTCCAAGTACTAACTCCATCAAACTTCCACTTGCTTAGTGCCAATCTGGATGGTACCGTAGTCCCATCTCCTCCACATGTTTATTGAATAACTTATGAGGTAAGGCCTTTGTAAGCGGGTCTTCTATAATGTCTTGTCCTTGAACCTTCAAGACCAATATGTCTCCAAGCACTATAGAAGCAACAACATGTGTGGATGATTGGACCCGAACTGATCTGAGACAACAAGAAGATGCCCTTGATGAATTTGAAGACTTGTTAGACAATGCATCTGCAAGTGCAAGCGGAACTGGAGCTGAAGGATCAACAGACACTAATAATGATGATTGATAATTAAAGAATTGTAAAATTACAATGAGGAAATATCTTTAAACTATAATGGAACTACGTGAGCTTTCATTCATCTCACACATGGAGGATACGTAGGCAATTTAAGTTTTTAAAAATTTAAGTTCAAGCTATTTAATTTAATAATTTTATTTTTAATTTTTTAGACGAGAATTTATTTTTAATTTAATATAAGTTTATTATATAAATTCAAATTCATAATTTTAAATTAATTTTCCAATCTCAATTTTTTATTTAAAAAAAAAAGTAAAAAAAATTGCATGGAATCGGAACCGGAACCAAACGGTTCCGGTTCCCGTTCTAGTTCCACTTAAGTGTGGAATCGAAACCGAACCGGAATTAACCAATTCGGTTTCGATTTCAAACTCTTGGAACCAGGAATCGGCCGATTCAGTTCCGATTCAGAACCGAACCGGATCGGTTGTCAGGTCTAGTTCTTGCATAAGAAGTCGTCTGACGACCATGTCTCAACTCACAATTGTTTGGCTGTTTCTGTTGCTCCTTCCACAGGACCCAGATGATCTTCCTTGAGATACTTACCCAACTACAATATTTTCAGGTAGAACAGTATTTTGTTCTACCACTGTTTGAAGTTTACTCCACCAAACTTATTCGGTTTCTCTCCATGAGCGACTGATACTGTGATATTTCCACTGGCCATGTGTAACTGGAAATGAAACAGTAATCAATAAGTCTATAAAATATAAATCACACAATGATCAACCGTATGATCTTGTTCATGTGTTACACTAAGAGTCCACTTGTTGTTATCTTGGACAGTAATACCAAAGAACATAAGTTCTTGAATTTATGACCAAAGTTTCTTATGATAGGTGAATAAAGGAAAATTTCCAGAGGACGAGGGAGGTCTGGTATAACCACTTAAATCTATACTCACTTAGGCTCTTATCGCCTTGTTGATAAAATTTCCTTAATCATTTTCTCAATAGAATATCTTAAACATTCAAACTTAGTGTTACATTTCAATTCATAAGTAAAATAATATTAAAATATATGTGTATATACATGTGTGTGTGTGTATTCAATCAAAGCTTGGATGTAATTACTAATGTATAATTACACTTTTAACTCTCAACAAGTTTGCAACAAACAATCTACAATTAATTTTCAATTTTATCACATTATAGATTAGGTGTATGCATGTGATAATTGAGTACCCTAATATTAACTTAAACCTATACTATCAAGTTTACAAAATTAGTATATGATTTTACTAGGTTAATATTACTACATATATTCTATAATACCAAATTCCATAGCTATCACATGATAATTACTAAGATAATATAGATTGATCCAAGACTATGTTATTATTTTAAATCTATAAAATTCTATGATTGACTTACGTTAGTGTCACGTTCGTTCAGCCATTCGAACGAAGCTTTCCAGTGATTTCACGTTCGTGTAGCGTTTATAAACGCGTTCGAACGAAACTTTCCAAAGGAATTGCGTTCGAGTTGCATTTGAATATGAGTTCAAATGAACCTTTCCGGAGGACTGGCGTTTGAGTGGTATTTAAATATGCATTCGAACAGAACTATGAAATATATGATTTTTTTCCCTATGCATTCGATGGGCGTTCGAACGCCATAACGTAATTTTTATGCACATAATATATTTTCCAGGAAGAAGACCACTAAAACATGCAAAAATAAATTTATCAACACATGTAAATTGCTATATTATTAAAATTGTTGGGTATAATGTGTTATTAATCAATCTTAACATGCATCCTTTAATTAAATTTTCACTAACATATAATCAATAGAACATAAACGATGAGAGTTAGAAAAACCTGAAAATGATTGAAGAAGATTGAAAAACTAAAACCAAGTCGAGTTGCTTCTATCCTTAAAAACTTATTAGCCCCGCCTCGTTGCTCTATGGATTTCTTATGGCTAATGTTCTCATAGAATTACTTGATTGCTTCTTATAGAAGAGGCAAGCATTTCTTCAAGAATATGAACAAGGAAGAATAATGGAAACTCTCAAACTCTCAACTTTCTAAGTATGTAAGAATATGATTGATTTTTTTTTTGGATGTTTGAAAATGAACCTTAGACACCTTTTTATAGGCATGAAAGAGTTCCTTTGTGGGAATCCTTTGGTTTAGGGTGAAACTCTCTTAAGAGTTATACCCCTTCCTAATGCCTTTTGAAGCCTAGAGACACATACTTTTACTTTAGATGATATGTCCATTCATCTTTATGTCTTTCCCATTAGGCACTTCTTAAGGGACATGTCTCTCCTATATTTTTACTATATATTAGAGAATTTTCCTACAAACAATAATGTCTTGTACCTCCTGCCTTACCGATTCTTAGATATCAGTAATCAATTTACGCCACATCTTAGAGATAATGTTACATAACAGTTGGACATTTTAATTTTACCTTATTCAATTACCTTCCCAAATTAACTCTTGTATCATTTCTTTCATTTTGATGATATGAAAGATCATGTTATCATTTTCATATATCTATAATTTTCGAGATTTTGAAACAATTGGGAAACCCTTAATCTGTGGCTGCATGTCCTTATTACATGAGGAATCATCCATATTATTGCCATAATTTTCATGTAATAAATACAAGAAAAGAATATCGGTATAATGAACACAAATATGCACTGATAATATATTAATATCACATAGATAATAAAGAAATCATAATTACAAAGTTTGCATGATAAAATAAATTTATTATTATGGACTTCTTTTATTATAAGAATATTTTTTTAAAAACAAAAAATATCAAGATAAATACATCGAAATCTCTAAATAACGATATCAGCACGGACCTACATATGCCAACATGTGTCAACTCATGTCCCACATGACTGCACGTGCCATCACAAATGCTCACGTGCTCCCACACATCTGGCATGCACTACCATGAGCGCTCACGTGTTGGCACGCGCCTGCACGCTTTTACATTTGTGCACATGCGCTCTCTCGCACGAATATGCGTTGATCACATATCTCACGCTTGCTCACACATTCATGCGCACGTATGATTTTATACCAATGTAGAAGACATGTAGTTTTCTATTGGCATAATAATATGACATGTCATTCCTTTATAATAGAAGCAACCGAAATATCGGTTGGAAATAGATAATTGCTTCTCAACCGACATGTCGTCTGGTTAAGCTAAATTGTACTACATGTCGTACGATCTGCACTTGTTTTGCCACTAAGTCCAAATGACATGTCATTTTAATTTCAAACGCGTGGATGACATGTTGTTTCTATCATTTGGGAATATTTTTTTGGGTAAAATTAGATTCGTCTAACTAATTTCCAGGGTTTATATATTTCTCAATTTTCATCCAAATTAAGCATATGATATGTCAAAATAATGATCTAATATTCTAGTTTTTAAATCTACTTAGAACATACAATTATCAATTTTGAACAGAAAGATATTAGGGCTTGAAATAAGAAAAAAATCATTCTTCATAACATTAAAAATTGCATTTAATTTCAATTTTTCAAAAATTAATCATGCATTTTAGATTTGAATTACATGTTTATGGCTACTTATACCAATTATAGGAACATATGCAAATTAAAATGGAATAAATTCATGATTTTGCCAACTTAGGATCTAACCAAACATGTATTACTTAGCCTCAAACTTATTCACATACATAATGAAATAAATTCATGTTTCACAACACAATTGCATATCTTAATTTACAGAGATTACTCTTTAATAATCAACTTAATGATTAACCTTTTAAATGACTAAATTATATATATATATATATATAAAGATGGAGGAATTTAGTTAACCTCCCCATGTGTTTGACACATGAATGGGCTGAGTTGACCTATTATGGTTGACCTGAACCCGATGAACTTCCAATATTTTTTCATTAATTCTTTTAAAAATATTTCAGCTATCATGCAGTTGAAAAATTCTACAATATAAAGATGATATCACCTCATATAATAACTCAATAATATCATGTCACACTATTAAATTATTAAAAAATAACTAAATAAATAATAGTTATATTTTTATATAACTATGTACACATGTCATATACTTATTAACTAAATGTCATCCATATCTCCATTATATCAAAAAATTACTTAATTACTACGAGCGACGATTATGGGGTATTTTATCATATATGATAATTATTAATATTATTATTGGTTAATTACATATGACAAACCTTCATTTGATGAGAAATTACTTTCTTCTCCTTACAACTCACCTGGATCGGTTTAAATGTGCCTGAATTGCATCAATCGTGCATCTCGAAAGATAGAAAAAAAAAAGTACTGAAAAATTAAATATCATGAAAAATATGTTTTAATAATCTGGTATTTCTAGATTTAGATTTGACTCTGATCGCAGTTTACACACGTTACACAAGCGCACATATCGGTCAAGTAATATAAAATGTGTCGATCCCACGAGAACTTATTACTTATGCTATTAATTATTAAAGCTAATCTTCTACAAACATTTAATTGAAATTGATTGTAGTTGTTGGTTGGATTGTGATTTTATCTAAAACAAATAAATAAAAATATGATAGATTTCAAAGTTAATAAATGATATGAAAATATCCAGGGTTATATATATATAATATGTTTGACACATTAATGGGCCGAGTTGACCTATTATGGGTGACCTGAACCCGATGAACTTCAAACATTTTTTCATTAATTCTCTTTAAAATATTTTAGCTATCATGCGGTTTAAAAATTCTAATATAAAAATGATATCACTTCACTCATATAATAACTCAATAATATCATATCACACTATTAAATTATTAAAAAATAACTAAATAAATAATAGTTATATTTTATACAACTACGATCCATATCTCCATTATATCAAAGAATCACTTAATTTCTACGAGCTACGATTATGGGGTATTTTATCATATATAATTATTAATATTATTATTGGTTAATTATAGATGAAAAACTTTCATTGATGAGAAATTACCTTCTTCTCCTTACAACTCACCTGGATCGGTTTAAATGTGCCTGAATTGCATCAATCGTGTATCTCAAAAGATGGAAATAAAATAAAAAATACAGTATTAGGAAATTAAATATTATGATAAATATGTTCTAATAATCTAGTATTTCTAGATTTAGATTTGACTCTGATCGTGGTTTACACACGTTACGTAAGCGCAAGTATCGCTCAAGTAGTATAAAATGTGTCGATCCCACAATGACTTATTACTTATGCAATTAATTATTGAAGCTAATCTTCTGCAAACATCTAATTGAAATTTATTGTAGTTGTTGGTTGGATAGTGAATTTATCTAAAACAAATAAATAAAAATATGATAGATTCCAAAGTTAATCAATGATATGAAAATATCCAGGGTTTTGAATCCTCTCAATATTCTTCTAAAGATGAATTGATTGCCCTATACTTGTGCAATATATTGACTTATTAACCTGGAACATAAAAGTATCCACAAGCCTCTTTCGATGGTCGAATGTAAATATTCAGATCAATTCATTTAACTATATTCTATGTTAACTAAGAAATCTCAAATTCATTAAGGTCAAGTTCCAATTATGGCTACACCCGCCCTATAGGTATATTTCTATCCTGGAGGGAAATCCCTTAAAATGAGGTCGTGTGCTATTGAATCTCAGGCCAAACCTAAAATCAATTTTTTAAGTTCATCTAAATTTACCACAACAATCTTATTGGTGATCAATCAATAAGAAGCATTAAGATATAAATTTAATAAATAAGCCAAAATATCATACAAGATATAAAGTAATTCAATTTATAAAATCATCAATATTAGGTTTCATCACAACCCTAGATAATGTATTTAGTTAGAGCACAAACATATAGCTGAGATTACTAAATAAATAATCAATGTTAAACAAAACATCATAAAAGAGAAGGAAAGGATAAACTCTATTGAAGATCAAAGCCTTCCTCTACTTTGATGTTGAATCCCAATGCTATATGATGTTTGGTGTGCTTTGCCTTCACTAAAAAATCACTTTGGAAGCTCTAGAAGTAGGGTTTGAGACTCTATCAAAGCTTGTCTCTAAGGCTTGGGACAAAATTTCTTATATAGGAGCTGTGGTTTCTTCTTCAACACACTTATTGGACAGCCTGGAAAGCGTTGGAGCGTCGCGACGCGCAAGCTCTAGCGTCATGACGCGATCACGCGTGTTGTGGAAAGTCGCGATGCTTAGGGCTTCACGTCGTGATGCGTTGGGTTTAGCATCGCGACTCGATGAGACCAGCGTCGCGACGCGCATGTGTTATTAATTCGGCACATTCTGTCTCATTTGCGTCGAATCGCGCAGGTTCAGTGTTGCGATGCGCGTTACATTTCCAGTTTTGCCACTATTTGTCCCACATTTTATCATTTTCATCCTAAATTGATTCCATTGAGTCCCGATGTTATTTTATCTGCAAAATGAACGCAAAACACATCAAAACGCTCATAAAATTCGAGATAACTTACAAATTATTAAGTTAGATAGGTGGTAAATACTAACATAACTACCGCTTATAAGACTCCACTTGAGCAAAACAAAAGAAACATTGTTTTGGAAATCGACCGGTTGAATCGAAAATCGGTTATGAGTCTGGTTCAAATATATTTTTATAATTGATTGTCAAAATAATCAATCAAATTTTTTAAAATCCTAAACCAAAAATAAAAATAAAAATATATAGATATATATTATAATTTATGATGTTAGTAATTGTTAGAATTAATGATTATATATATTATAACTATTAATTAATTAAAATTATTTATGATATTTTGATGGCTACGTCAGCCAGTTCAACCAATCAAACTAGTGACTTATTAAACCTTTTATATTCAATGGTTTCAATCACCGAATCTGTTTTTAAAATATTGCAAAAGAATCATATGACTTGTCCTTCATTTTTTTTTAAGAATTGGTAACTCATTCTTAATTGGAATGAAGATTAAGTCCTGAAATAAATTTATATTGAACACTAAAATTAATAATTTATCTAATCTAAATCCCACATGATTCTCATTTATATATTTAAATATTGATCCAGTATCCAATATAAACTCATCAGCTTGGCACAGCATCTGAATTCGCTGAAATTATCTAAAAATAGGAGAATTGTATTAAAACAATATAAACTCACTCCCAAATGCTCCGGACAACCACCAAAACTAACTTCCTTTTACAGCCTTTTCTTTCTTTCTTCATCACTCCAACTAATCAGCAAAAACAACATCATTTCTCCTCTGACAGATACATTAATATCTCATTAATCCTACTGTTTTTTTTTCCCCTTTATTTATTTTTTGCATCTCATCACATAGCTAGTAAATGAAAATGGTGATGATAAAAAGAATGGTGCTTTAAGATTAAGGCAAAAAATGGAGGAGCAAATGGCGACAGCAGCAAACAAGACAGATAACTCAATTGTTTGCTATTCGCCAAATATGATTACAACTAATGGCGTCTGGCAAGGTGATAATCCTTTAGATTATTCTCTTCCTCTCTTTATTTTGCAGTTAACATTGGTGGTCGTTACCACTCGCCTTCTTGTTCTTATTTTGAAACCCTTACGGCAACCTCGTGTTATCTCTGAGATTATTGTAAGTTTTTTATTTTTTATTTTTTCCTTTTTTGTCGATTAATCTTCATAATGTTTGTGCCAATGTGAATAAACTTATTTGTTCTTAGGCATTGTTGATGTGAATAAACTGTAACCTGAAACGTTAAACTGATAATCAGGATTGTTAAATTGGAGTAATTTTTTGGTGTAACGGAGGTATGAGTGACGTGGTATCACCAACCAATTAATCAAAGACATGTTGTGGCAATGGATGATTGGTTTGTTCCACGGATGACGTGGTACCTCCGTTGTATGGTAGATTTTCTCGTTAATTTGATGATATGGCATGCATGAAAACATTTGTCTTAGCGGAAAAATGATAAATACACATAATAACGCGTACCAAAATACACATAATTTTATTTTATTTTTAAAAAAAAGATAAAAATAAATTTTTATCATGTTTGGAAGAATATTTCGTAATTTAGTGTGCATTTTTATGTGAACATATCATTACGGATTTTAGCGGCATTGATGATATGAGAAGGTTATCATTTACAGGCGGGAATACTATTGGGTCCATCGGTACTTGGAAGGAACCTTAAAGTTGCCAACACAATATTCCCATTAAGGAGTGTAATGGTGCTTGAAACAATGGCAAATATTGGTCTCCTTTACTTTCTCTTCCTGGTTGGAGTGGAGATGGACATGTCAGTAATCCGCCGCACCGGTAAAAGGTGTTTAGTTATTGCCGTCGCCGGCATGGCCTTGCCGTTTCTCATCGGCGGTTGCTTCTCATTCATTTTACACAAGAAAAACGAGGGAGTGAATCAAGGCACATTTGTGCTTTTCCTCGGAGTTGCCCTCTCTGTCACTGCATTTCCAGTGCTTGCCAGGATTCTTGCAGAGCTTAAACTAATCAACACAGAGTTTGGCAGGATTGCCATATCTTCTGCTCTCATCAGTGACATGTGTGCTTGGGTTCTCTTAGCTTTCGCCATTGCCTTGGGTGAGAATGGTGCTTCAACTTTGGCATCCCTATGGGTGATACTCTCTAGTACAGCTTTTGTTATCTTTTGTGTTTTCGCCATTAGACCTGCAATCTTTTGGATGATTCGAAGAACCCCAGAAGGCGAAAGCTTCAGTGAATTCTATATATGTCTTATTCTCACAGGGGTTATGATCTCAGGATTCATTACAGATGTCATTGGAACACACTCTGTGTTTGGAGCTTTTGTGTTCGGTTTGGTGATTCCGAATGGGCCATTGGGACTCACTCTTATTGAGAAGCTTGAGGACTTTGTCTCAGGCCTTTTACTGCCTCTGTTCTTTGTTATTAGTGGGCTCAAGACTAATTTCGGGGCTATCAATGAAACTGCAACTTGGATGATTCTGTTGCTTGTAATAATTCTAGCATGTGCTGGAAAAATTGCAGGTACTCTCCTGGCTTTTCTCATTTACCGGATGCCAATCCGTGATGGAGTTACTCTCGGCTTGTTGATGAACACAAAAGGCCTTGTGGAAATGATTGTCCTCAATGTTGGAAAGGACCAGAAGGTATAATTTTTTTTTTTTTTTGGAACATCAAAACATGACCTTACATTCCAATTAGCATGGCAAAAATCATTATGGGGATGGGGTATAGTATATTAGGGGAGGATAAGAAAATAATTTTTATACCCGTTAGTTGAACGAGTCAGGTACGGATATTAACATCCTCTTATCGTTTACGGCACACTTACAAGTAATATTGGTTAATCAATCTGCAAAGCAACCACATTTGCCTGATACTTTACTGTAACTGTTAATTTCTGTTTCTCAGAATCACATTTGAATGATGATATATGATCTAAAACAATCTATGTGCAGGTGTTGGATGATGAATCATTTGCAATTATGGTGATTGTAGCTGTAGTCATGACAGGAATCATCACACCAATTGTACTATCATTTTACAAGCCAACTAGGAGATTCTTACCATACAAACGTCGGACAATCCAAAAATCAAAACCAGACTCAGAGTTCCGAGCTCTTGTCTGTATCCATACTCCGAGAAATGTCCCAACAATCATCAATCTCCTCGAAGCCTCGAATCCCACAAGAAAATCACCCATTTGTGTGTATGTGCTCCATTTAGTTGAGCTCACTGGCCGTGCATCAGCAATGCTCATAGTTCATAACACTCGAAAAACTGGCCGAACCGCCCTGAACCGAACCCAGGCTCAATCAGACCACATCATCAATGCATTTGAAAACTATCAGGAGACCAATGGTTCTGTCACGGTTCAGCCCTTAACTGCAATTTCCCCTTACTCATCAATGCATGAAGATATTTGTAGCCTGGCAGAGGACAAACGTGTCTCATTGATCATCATCCCTTTCCATAAACATCAAACAGTTGATGGAGGAATGGAATCAACGAACCCATCTTACAGAATTGTGAACCAGAATCTTCTAGCAAATGCGCCTTGCTCTGTTGGGATTCTTGTCGACAGAGGCTTGAATGGATCTACACGTTTGGTTGCAAATCAAGTGACTCACCATATCGCTTTGCTTTTCTTTGGCGGACCGGATGACAGAGAAGCATTGGCCTACGCTTGGAGAATGTCTGAGCATCCGGAAAATAACCTCACTGCGATGAGATTTATATCATCACGCCGCGATCAACAAGCTGAGCCAGGGCGACAATCCCCTGATAACGAATTGACGCTTGATGAAGAATATATAAATGACTTCAGGGCGAAGACTGCAAATGATGAATCGGTTGTTTATGCAGAGAAGTTAGTGGACAATGGGGAGGAAACAGTTGCAGCAATAAGATCAATGGGACATTTTCATGACTTGTTCATTGTAGGAAGAGGACAAGGAGTGGTATCACCATTAACGGCCGGACTCACTGACTGGAGTGAGTGTCCGGAGCTCGGAGCAATTGGGGATCTGTTAGCTTCGTCGGATTTTGGTTCAGCAGTAACAGTATTGGTCGTGCAACAGTATGCTGGGATGATGGGGCCGAACAGCGAGGGGATCAACTCACCGGAAAGCCCGGGGCTGCAGGGAGAAGAGCAATTTAACAACATAGAGATGATAAGCCACCGGTCACCGCCGCCACCGCATCCGAGGGGCCAACCTGTGTTTAACCCTCCGCAACACTCGGTCTCGGTGGCATAGCTAGAAAATCGATCAGGCGGGCACAAATATTTTTTTTTTTTTTTTTTTTTTAGAAAGTGGTAGATATTTTTTTGTTAGGAAGTACAAATCGAAATTATATCGTTAATAAAATAGATTTTTTTTATTAATTTATTAAATATATTTTAATAATTTTCGGATTGAGTGGAGAATGACGCCCCTATTTCGATATATGTAAGGGTGGCAGAAAAATTTGAGCCCAAATCGGCCCTTCCGAGCTTTGGCCCGACCCGAGATAAAAAAACTCGGGCCGAGTCCTATATTCAAAAGCCCGACCCGGGGTAAAAAAGGCCCGAGCCGGGCTTAATATTTTTTACCCGGACCCTTAAACCCAATATATATAATATGTTTGTAGCATTTTTATTTGTTTGTAGTATTTAAATTATTAATTTATCGATGAAACTTTTGATTTATTTGTGAATTGTCTTCGAATATAGTGGGAATGTATTTTGTATTTATATGTTTTTTATTGTTTTCAACAAACCGGACTGGATAAAGCCTAGGCCCGAGTTGCCCGGAAGACGTCCGGACCGGACTTTTCCCGAACCCAGACTTCTATTTTTCTTACCGACTCAAACCAAACTTATCAAAGCCCAAATCCGACCCGATCCATTACCACCTTGACTTCGCCACTGAGTGGACACTAAACATGATCATCAGTTGTAGGGCTGACTCTCAAGCAACTTCAGGGGACCAAAAGCTGCAAAAACATAACCCGGAAGAAACTAATTCTTTCAATTTTTTCGCCCGGCAGATGTTTTGAATTTTTCATAACCTTTTACCATTTGATTACGATAATTATCGATCATAATTTATAAACATAACAAAAATTCAGAATAAAGCTTATCAGCCTCGAATTCAAGTCGTTTTTTTTTCCCCTTACCACAATATTTTGCTTTTTCATTTTTTGCTGTTTACAAATTATTTTTATAGCAACCAGAGACTAGTTTGTAGGTTTTCCTTTTCAAACAATTGTAATTACGCTAATAACAGATTTGGAATTTAGATTTGGATATGCACAAAATAGTTAATTCATTAAATTAAATGAAACAATGATTTTTGCATAGAATCTGTGTGAAAATATCATTTCTTTTAAATGCAATAAAAAATAAATTTCATCAATAATATTTGCACGGCTCTGTGCATAAATTATGCGCAAGTTTCATTGTTGTTCATTTAATTCAAATGAATTAATTATTTTTGAGTACATATATCATTATTCTTTACAGATGAGGCTTCCAAATAAAATAATAATAATCAATGACCTACTAGTAGAAATTAGACTGGAGCAAAAGACCCGGGCTAGCTCCGGGCTTAAATCAGCGCTTCAGCGAAGTTTATATACTACATATTCAATATATTTAATTATTTAATACATTGTATTTATTAATCGATAATTTTTCTATCTCTATTATTATTGGATAATTTCAATATATATATATATATATATATATATCAGAATATTAACAAATTAACAAGTTTTTCTCCTTGAAATTACGTTAATAAAAGGTAACAAGAAAGAAATGGCTACGGGTACCCGTTGTTTCATGAACTTATATTTTAAGGAGTAATAACATATGTACATAAAATAGCAAAATCATTTACATATAAATATTAAAAAAAAAAGATCTACAGTATAAAAAATATTTCACTACAAAAAAAAATATTATTTTTATTTCTTGTTACTTTATGTGTTATTTGTCCCAAATAAGCGTGGTTGGGTGGTGTAGGGTTCAGGATCTCACCTTAAGGTCTTGAGTTTAAATCCAAGAAGTGCGTTTCTTGTAAGAGCCCGAGACTGCCAGAGGTTTTACTTGTTCCCTTAAACCCGGAAGGAGTGGTTTGACGGTGAGATTTCCAGCGATTTCAAAAAAATATATATTATTTTATGTGCATATATCATTTTTCTATTGTAAGTACATAATCTTACAAACTTATATACACATTTTTTTTTATAGAAATTTTAAAGCTTAAACAATAACTCAGTGCATAATCTTACAAGCGTATATACACATTTTTTTTAGCAATTTTAAAGCTTACTAAATGAAACAATAACCCCCAACAACTCCTTAGTTTAGTTGGTTCACCTCCTTCTCATTTGTTCATAAAATGGAGGATTCGATTTTTTACAACATCTCTTTCCATGGACAGTTCTGAGTTGCCTTAAATTAATTTTATGAGATCTTAAACAAGTTTATAAAATAGGATTCATATTATAAAGAATAAAAAGTAATATTATACACTAAAATTTTAAATTTATTTGGATTCGGGGGCCATAATTTTGTGTCAAATTTGGGGACTTTCAGTTGATCGCCTATGTCGACTCTCCCCAAAACCACCTATGTATCTGTATAGTAAGAATTTGAATCTTCGCGGGTATTATGAGAGTTGATGTTTTTTTTTTTTTAATTTAGTATTTAGAAATAGATTTAGTTCATTAAAGATCCATATCAAGAATGACTCTTCTATTAACCAATTTAGGTTTTCGTCTAGGGACCCATGTACAAATGCCCCATCGTTATTATTAAAACACTAGTTTATATTTAAAAATAGAAATTTTCTTAACTACACTAATTATTTATTATTTCTTTTCTTAAATTAACTATTAAAATCTAAAAAAAAAAAAAATCAACATTAACGTAAATTAATTACAAAATTCTCTATTAAATGCATTAGACTAACCGCTTAATGTTGAACATTAAACATTACAAATTCATTAATTAATAGTTATTTTTTCCTAATAAACTAATAAAATCCCTACATTATTAATATTATAATTAATTCCAACTCTCTATTCAATATTGACAATCAATAAGTTAAAATTAGTAGGTTATTATTCTCATCAAAACCCTATAAATGTCTCAGTTTTAAATAAATAACGTTTATAAAAAAATTAATATATATTAGCTTAAATTTGTAAGAAATCCTCATTTGCACTTCTCTGTTTTTTTCTTCTCTCTGCTTTATTGATATGTGGATCCATTTTTTATAGTGATAGATTTCCAACCTTTGTGTTGGTTTTATGATTTCTCTCTTTTGCAGGAATAATAGTTTTTCTTCAATATACAAAAGATTTGATGAAAGCAAAATGGGTAGATCTGACTTTGTGGGCGAATAATAGAGTTCTATGGGGTTTTCCCGGACGTTTATCCAGTTTCATATATCAGTTTTTCTATGTATTAAATTAATTATATGATGTTGTAAAAGTTTTATGTACAATGTATGTATCATATTGGTTCACTTCTAATAAGGAGTATATGGTCACTGACGTTGCGTTAAGGCTGAGGTTGGGAGATGCCGATCCCGTAATTCCTCCGGTACCTTAGTAATTTTTAGGTGTGAATATATATTTTTACTGGTTATGAAAAACACATAATACATAAATTATTTTTACTTGTTTAGGTTTCATCCTAACTTAGCTTGAGTTTTATGATATCTTAAGTTTGTATTCAAACTTTTATGGTTGTATAATTACATCACTGTGATGTTTTTATTTATGAATGAATTTCATCTTTAAAAAAAAATCATGAGCATTGATTTTTTTTTTTTTTTTTTTTTTTAAAAAAAAAGTAGATTTAGTGGTATGGGGTTTTACCATATATCTTAAGTTAGGCCATATGCAACTCTATTATAAAGTTTAAACCTAGCCACAAACCTTGAATCATTTAATATATCTGTACTTGATTAACCAAAGAGATCAATACACTCATGAAATGCATGAAATTAATAATAATGATGATGATGAAGACACCATGAGATCAAAATGTGTTCTGCTTCTATTTATTAATTAATAAATTAATGAAGATTTTGTTACCTAAAAAAAATTAAGAGTAAACTAATTAAAAATAAAGAGTGCACTCATCTTTCTTCTAATTTGGTATTAACCCAATTAATCAAAAGACCTAACTCCACTGCCAAAGTTGAAGCTAATGTTACCTACTATTATTACACACATAAAGTAAAGTTAAATCATTCTATTTTCTAAGCACATAACACATAAAAATGGTATGATTTTAGCTCAAAATCCACCAACAAATTGACCCTTTAACAAGGGAACTAAATAATTGACCTAGACTAGACATTCATCTTTTATAAAAAAAATTTAATATATATATATATAAAAGTCAAATTAATTTATATGTGTTATTTATCAATAATTTTTTTCTCAATAACTTATCTCAACCCAACTGATAATGGATTGATATCATGGTTTTAGTGCTCTTGCTCTTAGATTCTAGTCAATGTTTTAACTTTTTCCCAATAAAAAGAAAGTGCAAAAAGATAAATATATAAATTTTTTTTTGGAATCGTTGGAAATCCCGCCGTCAAGCCATTCCACCTTCCGGGCTTAAGCGGAGCAGGTAAAACCTCCGACCCTTACAAGAAACACACTCATTGGATTCGAATCCAGGACTTAAATATGAGATCCTGAACCTTATACCACCAAGTCACGCCCCTTGAGTACCGATAATGCATATATACATATATAATATGATGTGGAGACAAGGCCTAACTCAATATTCAAGCCTAATGTTGCTGCCTACCATCACTTCAATGGCTTATCTTACTTATCTACTCATTATTGTTACTTGATGAGTTTATCAATTCATGTTGTCCAATCCACTTAATGAAAGTGGCAACATAACCTCAAGAGTAAAACATTTTTTTCCCCTTGAAGTTCAAACTATTCTAGGTTAATGATTTTCATCTCTTAATTTGAGTTTCATCTCATCTAGTAATTTGCCATCACTTTCATAGATGACTTACTTATCTAATAATTTTTTTCTACTTTCATATATATAGATATATGGACTCCATCCTGCTTGTGAATTTTATCTATTTTAATAGAGATAAAGATATTAATATTTTTTATTACTCTTTGAGATTAATAAATATATTATGATATCCTTATTTCCATCTAAAAGACTGATTATTACATAAGAGTGTTTGGATGTCCATTTCTTGAACAGTGGAGGTTCAATTATTTTTTGATCATTTCTAAACAAAGAGTCTCAATGTCCATTCGAATAAATTTGAAGTATCTCAACATCATTTTTCTCTTTATTATTATTATTATTATTATTATTTTTTAACAATGATATGATTTCACCCAAGGTGTGGCTTTGTTTTTTTAATTCATGTTATGGTGCTAGAAGGAGGTTGTTGTCTCCAAGGGGCGTGACTTGGTGGTGTAGGGTTGAGGATCTCACCTTGAGGTATTGGGTTCGAATTCAGAGAGTATGTTTCTTGTAAGAGTTTGGGACAACCGAGGATTTTACATGCTCCACTTAAACCCGAAATGGATGGTTCGGCGGTGAGATTTTCAACAATTTCAAAAAAAAAAAAGTGTGGCTTTATTTTTTTTTAATTCATGTTATGGTACTAGGAGGAGATTGTTGCCCCATTAGTAGACCCTCACAAATTTTATAAATTCCCTCATCTCACCCTTGATTTTAAGCATGTTCCAAAGATGTGTATAATTAATTGGTGATTTAGTTCAAAACACATCTTTAACAAAATGTATCAAAATTATTAACTGGCCCTAGATTCTAGAACGAGCTATCATATTGAGTATTGATTTTTATTTAATTATTTATTTTTCAAAGTTGAGAGGAACCTTCATCATGAATTTGACATTATAAACCATCACTATTAAAATAAACAAACCTTAGAAAATATATTAATAAATATCATTTCCACAAACTTTGCTTGAGATTAATCTGGAACATACATATACATATATATACATATATTTATTTTTCATAAAAGTATTAGTCTTTCTTCAATTTAATGATGATATAGGGCTCAGGATCTCACCTTGAGATATTGGGTTCGAATCCAATGAGTGTGTTTCTTGTAAGAGTTTGGGACAGCCAGACAGTGGCGTATCCAAAAATTTCAATCAGTGGGGGCAAAAAAAATTTCTTACCTAAATAATATATAATGAATTCATACATATATTTTTTGAAATTACAAGATGATCCCTATACTTTTAAAAATTATAAGATAGCCCTTAGTTCTAAACTTATAAATTAACCCAAAATTTTCAGAATTATTTTTTTATCCATAATTTCTAAAAATACTAATTTACCCTACAAATTTAAGTAAGCAAATATTTTTAAAATTATGTATTTAAGTTTATGTAGTTATATTATATACTAATTTTCCGCTAATTTATATAAATCTGATCACTTTTTTTTAATTAAATTATTAAAAGCCTAATGCTAAAACGCAACATTTGTGCTTTGAACAACTATAAATAAAAAATAAATATACAAAAAATATATACAAAATAATTATATTTATATTAATATGTGAATATTTTATACATAACAACTATATAAAGCGTGATTTATTAAAAGAATCACTACAAATATATCAATAAATTAGAATATCAATAACCAAACCTAAGTATAAACATAATAGTTTGTAACTTTCCAAAAAAAAAGGTATAAACATAGTTATTTTTATTTTTATTTTTATTTAAATGTAATGAAATCCCTATTCTTTTGTAAATTAAAAAACATATAAATGAGTGGATTTAAAATGAAAAATAGTCAATTATCTATACACATATAAATTAAATATAATTATTTTAGATATGTTTAAGAAATAAGATTGATATAAAAATGTATTGGATTTTTTTTAATTAATTTGGGCTTTGGCCTACATATTATATTAAAAAATACAACTCAAAAAATTAAAAAATAATGTATTTATGAGTGTTGTTTATTATTTATATTTCCTAATATTAATATATATATATATATATTTATAATTTAAAAAAAAAAAAAAGAGAAAAAACTAGTGGGCCCAGTGGGGGCAACTGCCCCCACTGGGCCTTAAGTGGCTCCGCCACTGCAGTCAGGAGTTTTATATGCTCCGCTTAAACTGGAAAGTGATGGTTTGGCAGCGTGGTTTCCACTGATTCAAAAAAAAAAAAAAAAATCAAAATGATATCCCCAAGGACGTGATATGGTATGTAGGGCTCAGGATCTCACTTTGAGGTCATGGGTTCGAATTCATAGAGTACGTTTCTTGTAAGAGTCTAGGACAGCCGGGGTTTTACATGCTCCGCTTAAGCCGGTAAGTGGTGGTTTGGCCGCGAAATTTCCAAGGATTTAAAAAAATTCAAAATGCTCTCATTAATAAATCAGATTTTTTTATTAATTTATATGATAAAGTTTAATAAATTTTTAAATTTAACGGATGCGACTGTCCATGTTCACTTCGATGTGATTCCACCACTATACATATACAGTCCTGCGATATCCATAGGGACGATATGTTTTTTTTTTTTTTGAAAGGTTACTCAAATGCATTAAAAGGGCCATCTTGACAAATAATACATCATAGATCACGTTGGATTTAAATACAACACTGGCTCAATCCTAGGAGGCTCGACTGGGTATGCTCCTCAGTTTGAGTCCGCTAGAGTCATCATCATTGGGAGGATCATACCGTACAGCTCTCGGTCCGAATCCGGATTAGTCAGGCCCAATGTGACACTGGATACCGGATGGGGAACCAAAAAAAAAAATACAACACTGAACTTTCTCATAAAAGAATACAATACTCAAGTTAGCACGAAGCCTAATAATATAAAAATAAGATTTGGCATGTTCTAAATTCAAATATCCGGATCTTACCATTATATAACTGATTTAAAAAATTTCAAAAGACTTTTAATTAGAAATATAAGTGAGTTGGAGGTTAAAGCCAAAGCATAAAAACTTTGATCCCTAAAATTTTTCCACATTGACATTTTGATATCTCTAAATTTTTAGACGTCGTATCTTGGGTATCAGGGTGGTTTGGTAAGGAATATTGTACTAAAAATATAAATTAATTTATAAACGCTAAAATATAAGCTAACTTATAAGCTCTTTAGGGTGTTTGGTTAGATATAGAGTATAAGATAAATTATAAGTTGTCAAATTATAAATAAGTGTATATGAAATAATTAAATACATATAAATTTATTTAAATGGAGAATAAAATTATAAATTCCTTTTATTAATTTATGGGTTTGGCGCAGCATTTGAGGGCCCCATACCTTGAAATTTTTTAAAATGAAATAATCAATGTTAAATAGGTTACTTAAACCACTAAGCTACACTTTTTTGAAATATTTTACATAGATTTTATTTATTTTTATTTTTTGTAAGTATCTACTAAGTGGAAAATGAACAGTCTCACATGGCGGACAAGACAGTGTTCAAAGCCCTAATTTTCTTCATATCAATTTTTAATCTTATGTTTTTTTTTTTATAGCATTTTCTTTGTCTCTTATGCTTGTCCTCTCTTTTTTCTTCCAAATATTTTTTTCAAACAATATCTATTTTTTGGGGAACATTTTTATGTTTGAGTTTTTTGGCTTACTTGATTGATAGAGATGCATAAATCATTCAAAAGACTACAAAGGAGAAAGCAATTTGTCTTCAATTTTAAGCCACATTTTGCAAATGGGAATTTTTTATAATTTTTTTTTTTAAAAAAGCAGTACAGAAAAAAATAAATCTATCTAAAGTCTAAACCTGTGCAAACAAGATTTAAATAAAAAAATCTTTGTTTTTTTTAAAAAATAAAATAAAATAAAAGAAAAGAATGTGTAAATTTAAATATATTTTTAACACACTATCTCCCCCAATACTTGAACACGAGTTATAAGCTTTTTTAAAATACTTGAAAACAAACTCAATTACTCCTTTAGGACTAAATAAATCTAAATTTGAATTGATCTGAATCGATGTAAATGCATCTGTCTTATTGTGATTTTTTTAATGTTTCATTATAAATATCTGAAAACTAGTAATTTATAACTTATTTACTTTAAACTTATATTTATTGCATAATAATAAAATGTATTTAATTATCATGTAACTAAGTGCTAAAAATACTTTCAAATTAAATAAGTTGAAAAAATTAATATTTTCAAATTAAATAATTTGATAAAATAAAATGAGCTTGTTTAATCATTTATATAAAAAATTATTTTTCACTTTTTAATTTAATCAGCTATGAAAAATATTTAAATAAAAAAAAATTATATATACACACTATATGAATTCGGTTTTTTAACGTTGTCAAATGTCGACAAGGAATGTTTTAGCGTCCAAACAAAGCAATGCAGAAAAATGATTATTATTTTTATCCTATTAAATTTATTCTCTATGGATCGACCCCGAACTAATTGGGTTATTTTATTACTTCAACATTATTATAATTAAGAGTAAAGAACCACTTTGTGAGTTTGTCAGCATGCTTCTAGGTTCTGGACGACAGTTAAATAATTTACTTATCCTCTATAGATGACTAAGGTCTAAGAATCTTCTGTGGCCCATATATCTAATCTTTTTCCACAAACATTGTGAAGATGTATCACCCGCACACATTGGACATGCCATATAACCCTTAGTACTCCACCCAGATAGAGAACCATAAGCCGAAAAATCATAATAGTTCACGGTAACACCGCAAGCATTTGAAAATACTGCTCAGTAACTTCATCATAAGTAGTTACACCGATATTCCAGAATGTATGTTACTCTTCAATGAACGGCCTCAAGTAAACATCAATATCTTTACCGGGGAAATGTGGATCTGGTCTAAGTAATGACAAGAACATGAAAGGGTATTTTATACACTTCTACAGTGATAAGTTATAAGGTACAATTACAATAGAACTCATGATGTAAGAGTTATACATGTTTCTAAAATGATTAAAACCATCAGATATGAGGCCTAACCTGACATTACAGGGGTCATCGGCAAAATGCGGGTATATATTATCAAAGTCGTTTCACTCAGTTGTATCAACATGGTGTCTAAGAATGCCCCCATCACCAATTCTTTTATCATGTTGTCTTCTCATGTTAGATGTGGTATGACATGGCATAAATAATCTTTGTACTCTAAGTGTCAATGGAAAATAACACAACGCCTTCTGAACCATATTCTTCCCAGTATCACAGATCTTATACCTATTTTCTTCACATATTAGACAATTCTCAAGTAATTCATATTCTGTACAAAATAATACACAATCATATTTACCGGCATGTTTCGATTCATATGTGACCACTGGTATGTTGTGTCTATTTGTCCGATAATAGTTAAGTATGAGATCAGTTAGTGATTTATTAATTCATATATATATATTTTTCGCAGTTTTTTAAGAATAAATTATACCCATATATTTGTAATAAATATATGGGTATAAACCTATAACCTAATCCCTTCCTTACAAACAGGTTTTGAAAGTTAAATTCCAACCATTACTTCTTAACAACAACGAACTTGCAATTTGTAATGTGAAATCGAGACTTCTAACATCAAAATAATGAGTTATAAAATATTTAATACGAGTCTTTGATTTTTTTTTTCCATGTTGCAATCTTGTGTGTGTGGATAAAAAAT